>JBBPRQ010001028.1:0-10758 GCA_038093095.1 Boletus insuetus | reverse complement strand
TAATCCTTATAACCTTCTTTCAGGGTTATCACAGCAATATTGTAGGTAACATAATACGAGTGTGCCTTCACCCATAGCATACATATATCCTGTATCTCACTCACAAGCACCTTAGTTGTTTCCGCCCATCTTAGGCAGCAGCTGAGGTGAGTTACTTTTACTTACTAGTTTTATCCCTAACTAATGTACTATAGTATCAGGCAACTCCTGCCCTCTCTCAGACTTTGTTAGAAACAACACTAATATTGCATAGAACTAGCTTAAGGGGAAATACATGGCAAGCAAAGCAAGACTATTTATATGGTAGGCCCCTGGTCCATGCGAGAGAAAGGAAATAAGGGAGCAGAAGCCCAAAGGTGTTCCATCTCCATACAAGTGTGACTCAATGCACAGCAGTGAGTCATGTCTAAGTATAAGTGCACAGCATGAATATGAAATACAAACAGAGTTTTGCAAAGGAGAAGTCTGAATAAGGTAATGCAGTGTAGAGATCCATAGTCCTCTAAGTTGATATCCAGTCATTCCACAATATTCCATGATATCCAGATCCTTTTCTACTTGTCCATCCAATCTGGAACTGTTAAAAGGATGCGTACTTACAGTCATGTGACCTTATATTAAGTAATCATTACAAAGCATATATAAGACTCTGCTGAGTCTGAATATAAAATAATCTCTCTTGACCAGCTACCGCTATCATCTCTGAGAACTCTCCAACCCCCAAGGTAAGTAACCCTAGAGTAGATTCCCAGATAGTCCATGTGGCAATGCCGGCTACCTGCTATTGCAACAGGTTATGAGCCCTGCAGCTCTGACTATGCAGTTTACTGCTTGTCACCTGCTCATGGGTGAAACCCTTGGACACAGGCCATCCTGAGCAGAAATGCTGGACACTCTCTGATGCAGCAACACTTGAGAGTAACAGCCATCAGACTCTGAGTGTAGGGGGTCGCTACGACCCTACAGTCTGAGAGCTCTGACTGTTCAGTGACACAAACATTCTTTTCTCGCTCCCTTTATTGGTTCATACTGACACATCATCTCTCCAAGAACCTACATTCAAAATGTCATCTACCCTCGCCACCATTGCCAAGCTGAACAGCGTAAACTACAAGCGTTGGGCCCAGGATATGGAGGCCTATCTCCATGCCATTGGCATATGGAACAAGATGATGAACAAGGCCCTCCCCACCATGGCTGCTGGTGCTACCACCCTTACTGTGGCGGAAGAAGAAGTCCAAGACAAGTGGGACGAGAACGATGACTGAGCCCTCGAATCCATCTGCCTCCGCATCGAACCCTCCATCGCCAGCTCCTTCACCACCTATAACACTGGCAAGGACATATGGGATGCCATCAAGGCCAAGTACGAGGCCACCTCCCTTGCCTCTGCCTACACCAAGTGGAAGGTCATGCTCAGGATCACTTTCCCCGACAATAATCACTCCGGCCACGCCTTCTCCAAACTGAACACCAGCTTCGCACAGCTGGAACAGCTCCAGCATAAGGTCCCTGATAACCTCAAGGCCCTCATCACTATTGCCAAGCTCCCCAAGTATGCAGAGACCCTCCATCAGCAGCTCAATGCTGCCATCGATGCTGACCCCACCAAGACCAAAATCTTGAGCATGGTTGAACTGGAGACAGTCCTAGTCGCTGCATGGCAGCACCACCTCGCCCGTCGTCCAACGCCTCGTCCACAGGCAAACAAGATTTCCAACGTCTGTCGCCAGCAAGGTGACCCCCAATTCAAGCAGCAGCAACAGCAGCAGCAGACCTCCTCCAATAAGAAGGATGAGGATAAGAAAAAGAAGGGGAAGAAACATTGCCAGGGCAAGCGCTCTGAAGATGGAGAGAAGAAACGCAAGGATCATGCAGCCACCACCGCCGAATTATCCTCCATCTCGTTTGCTTTTGCAAACTTCCTTCAGGAGCCCACAGTCTTCAGCCCAGCCTCTACCATTTTCGCTGAGCCTACTCAGGATCCCCATGCCCTGGCACGTGCCATTGGTGCCACCCACTATGGGCCCCCTGCTTTCCCACAGGCCCAAGAGGCCATCTCACTTGCTCACCACATTGGGAAAACCCCCACTCCTCAGGTTGTTTGCAACCTTGAACCCATCGCCAACTGCTGCCATTAATGCATTCACATGCGGCAACACTCCACTTTCAACGAGGATGGTGCCTTCGGCACTCAAACCATCCCCTCCAACCATGCCGGCCCCTCCGTGCCCTCTCTTATAGAGCGTATGGAGACTCCTAGAATCGTTGAGCTTTTCTCCGATTCGGATGATGAAGATGATATTGTTAGCCTTGGTGGGGAAATGGAGGTGGACGATTACATTGTGCAGTTCTTTGACGACAGCGCCCAGTGGCAAGTCCCTCTCTTCCTTTGTCCATCTCTAGCAGGCACTGATGCGCAGTCTTTATCACCTCAGATTATATGTAGTTCATATACGACGCATACGCCTGTACTAGTAGATACATTGGACAATCCTAGTACTCCTCCCTTCTCTATGTGTGATTGCTGTAAAAAGCAAACAATACCTAAGAGTAAAGGAAAGGAAAGAGAACATGACAACCACCTTCCTCATGACATGTGGCTCCTTGATTCAGGAGCATCGTCACACTTCACCAATGATCTAAATGATCTGGTTGAGTATTCTGCGTTTGTGCAACCTACCTACTCCCAGACAGCAAACAGTCGTGTGCTGATTAAAGGCAAAGGTACAGCAATTATTCGCTTCCAAGGTTGACTTGTGTGGTTATCGCCAGTCATTTACATGCCCTCGTGCAAAGTAAAGCTCATTTCTATGGGCACCTTATTAACCAATGCCTGCATAACACTTCAGACCACTCCCAGTCATATCAATATCTTTGATAAATGCACTAAACAAATGGTACTAAGTTTCCACTCCCATGGCGACACAATGTACTGGATGTGTACACCCTCTGTCGACTATGAACTCCTTCACCGCCGTTTAGGCCACCCCTCACACAAAGTGTGTAATGCACAGCGCAGTTAGTGACAAACAGAGCGTAAAGTTACCTTGGCCTGAATGAGGTTCAATGAGTGGAGGGCGAGGTAAAGAGTAGAGGAGCCTGCTAGGGCGATGTCTACCACAGTCTATCCCAGAAGACGAACTGAGACTCAAGGTGGGCTTGATGGTCTCCGATATCCAGGTGCTAGCTGCTGGAGCTCTCAGGAAGTATCACTAGAACTATGCTGATATTGCGTAGAACTAGCTTAGGAAAATACAGGATAAAAGTACAGAGTTTATATATGGTAGGCCCCTGGTCCGTGCGAGTAGGGTAAGTGATATATATAAAAAAAAGGAGGCAGGAGTCCAAAGGACAACCATACTCCATATAGTCCATCCTGATAATGCAGAACTGTGGGATGTGGCAGTGTGGTCTAAAAGAGGAACGCCACACAGATGGAAGTCTGAAGGAATCCCATATGGAAGCGGATCAGAAGGAAGAAGCTAAATATAAAGTGGAGATGGTGTGCCGTGTGAGTACGTAAGAAATAGACAGAAAGGAGAAACAATCTGGAGGACGACTCCAGTATGAATACAACTCCGTAGAGTATGAGACAGAGTCTAAGGAAAAAGGCAAGTAAAGCAGCATATCCAACCTGAAAAAACACATCCATATGGTAGTTAGTGGGATCATTACACTGGCAGGGAGTGAGATAGGATCATCTACATAGTGTCAAGAGGAATATTACTACTATGTGCGCTAATCGGAATGTTAGACCAGCAATACCATGATGATTTGAATCTGATGCTCTTGATTAATGCAGACAATATCTATACAATCAAACAATATTCTGAATCTTTGTATGTTCCATCAAAGTTAATAGGAGATTTATTCACGCTCTAATTGGCTAACCCCACCTTTCTGCCTGTAGTGGGGTCTAGGCATCACCATTCCTGGCCTATCAACAAACGACTCCAACTATTCTGTTTCATCTTCTCTTCTCGACAGCTAACTCAATCGATTGGCCATGCTGAAGCGCTGACCCACTGCATGCACACACCCACCAATGTGAGTCTTGCAATAGCCTACTACAATGCAGTCTCATGTTTGCTCACATGCCATACACAAGCCTACTCATCCACCTGCACGCCCTTGCTCTCACAATCACCACAGTGCAACATGTGACATGTGACAGCATGTTCTCTCCTCAACCCACCACCCATTATGCCTACACCTTCAAAAACACGGCCAATGATGTGTCACACCACATCACCCATGTCTGCACCTCCAAAAACACACCCAATGGTGCATAGTGCTCTAATTCTGACAGTGTGTGGTTGTACAGCCACCTTGCAACCTTGATGAGCAGACTAGATGACAGCGAGGGCACTAAAGCCTGTCACACACCCATCAAACCCCAAAACCCCGAGACAGCAAGTCAGCAGGTCCACGAAGAGACTGCTGGCATTGACCTGCACGAAATCCATTACGTGCTGAATCATGGTTATATCTCTCTCCTAATAATCTAGCCTAACCAACAGTTAGAAAATTCTAATACCTACACCATAGGTAGCCTACTATGTAAACTACCTACCCTCCAACTTTCAGCCTAATAGCTTTAATCCTTACAGAGATATTGATAAATCTCTAGTAACATACCCATATTACCATTGTGTACCAAAAACACAAATGCTCCCATTACTCTATATACAGACAATTAGCCCCTAGTTAGATTAGATAATCATGTACTACACTAGCCTACATATCACATGACCACTTGCCTGCTTAGGATGCTGCCCAAATTGCCATCCAAGCACAGCAGTGAGTCACATTGTCAATAAAGCATTCAAACAGAATGAACAGCCATAAACCTGTGCAGGGGGATTGTGACTCATGAGTACAGCCTTGTCCAAGTCATCATGAGTCATGAATGAGTCATGTAGAGTCAGACTTGCCACACAGCAATCCTAGTCATTTAGTATACACACCTAGTCACATTCATACTTGGCAGGTAAAAATGACTCACAACATAGCCTCAAAGCTGCTTAATGTAGATACACAGCCTCATGTAAAAATAGTATATAAGGAGTGGAATTTTGCCAGCAAAATCAACAACCCCAGAGAGTTTCAGACCTCTGAGAGACCCGAGTCTTAGTGCTCAACATATTAGATAGATCTCTTACTTACTTTGGTAGATTGTACTAGTCAGAAAACACTACCAAATATAGGAAGCCACTAGGCAGAAAAGCTCCTATACCTTCTTATCTAAGCCATTACTAAGTGGGCTAATACACAGCCACCTGTAACCTAAGCAAATCTAGTTTAGGAATACTTAGTACTTGCTGCACACATAACAGAGATCTTGCTGACATACATTTCACTCCAGTTTCCCAATAAAGAAGGTTGATAAATAACCCATATTGCGTGAGAACTGAGTGACCCTTTAGGGAATTTTCCCACACTTCATCACTCAACATAGCCACACAGATTCCCAGGAATCTAGCTTTTCTTTTATAGGCATATATTCACTGTAAGACCTATAACTTTGTATACACAACCAAACAACCCATACTCTCACCCCTGAATAATACTATATACAGTAGTAAATTCACACCTTGAACAGCAACACAGCTAGTCTTAGGATTACCTCACAACTTAGAGTACAAATCCTTACACTTCTTTAGTTAGATACATCTAGTAACTCATTAGCCTCTATCATTAGGAATAGTCTAGAAATTCCTTATACCTTTAGAACCTATAATAGCAAGGATCAAAGCCAACCCTTTTACCTTGATTAAAATTGGGAAAGGAAGAACAACCAGGGATCCAATTAGTTAAGTTTCTCACTCACTCAGTAGTTTAATTGCTTTTATTTCTTCTGTTTGATCTGGTAGGTAGAGTTGTCCTATCACCAGCTTATAACTAGATTGGGCCTGGAGGATTGATAGCAATAGGATTTTCCCCTAGCAAATCCAGCATCTGATTCCTGTAAGAATGACAATGCTTGTGACCAAAGCGTAGTTGATGAAGCATCCGGTGGCACCTGAGTCAATCAGGGCTTTAGTGTCGACGATTTTGAACACAGTATGATCAGAGGATAAAGAGTGACTGGAATCGTGATTGATTGCGAAGCTGCCCCTGATACAAATACTGGTGATATAGAATGAGTGGTGTTTCATATAGAGGTGGAGGACGACGTTGACCCTTCTCCACCTTTCAAAAATCCTGGCGTGGTCCTATGTTATCCATGTCCTGGTCTGGTCCTTCATTATCCAGATCCTTGCCTGGTCCTACATTATCCAGGTCGTGACTCGGGTTGCCTAAGCCGCGAGTCTTAAGCCTAGCCACACGGTCGGTTCCAGTATTGGCAAGCTTCTGCACCAAGAGGGATGTTTTGCCATTGATGGTTGGACAGTCGGTTCCACCTCTGGCTTGGTCCTTTGTTATCCAAGTCCCTTCCTCATTGCGCATGGCCCATTGTGCTACCTTCTTTAATCCTAGTTTGACTGTGTTGATATGGGCCAACTCTTGCCTAGAGGGTTGCAGTCCAAACCCCATGTCGTGACCCCCAATGTGTTGGTGGTCCCTGGTTATCCCACCTCAGGTTGCTTCTGCCCCCACCATCTGTGACTGGGGTACATCCTTCGGGTACATGCCTGAGTCATCCTCAGGGCTTTCCTCCCAGGTAGCCTCTCGGAGGTCCACTCGTGCGAGAGCAGAAAATCTGTTTGTTGACCTTATGAACTGGGCTCCGTAGTTCGCCTTGATCCCTACTTTTTGGCACTCTTGGTACGAGGCTGAACATACTGCAGCCATGGCCTGGTAACCTTCCTCTTCTGCATCAGGATCTGTCAAGTCCTTGAATGCAGTCTTGAGGATCTTAATAGTGGCACCTTGGTCCTTCCTTGGTAGACTCTCAATATAGTCTTGGACCTCATTACCCTCCTGCCTAGTCGCATCATCAAAGCTGTTGTTGGTGGATATGGCTCTTGTGCTTTGCGACCATTGTTGTTGGGGTGTGCGATATTTTTGTGATGAGCAGGGCATATGACGGAATTGTGTCCAGTCAGTTCCGGATCGAGTGTGGTTGGCAGACCTACAACCAACCTGGTGGCACACGAAACATTTGTTGCTCTTCATGCACTCCGACCGCTGTGTTGGGGTGAGACGTACGGCATCTACGTCCATAGCATATGGGTTGCGAGTGGAGCTTCGAGAGAAGGGAGCAGGGATATATGGGACCTTCCTGCATAAATCATCTATCCTCCTAAGCTGTTGAGAAAACTTCCCCACCTTATCAATCTATTCTTGATAGGTAGTGGGTACCTTCTTGCAAGAGAGTACCATAGCAGTGAGGCGTTGGCTAAGTCCACGGAGGAACCACTCCACCAGAGCGGCGGGGTCCTCAATCCCAGTTTTCTCCACTAGGAGACGGAACCTTGAAGCATAGGTAGGGAAGCCATTGCTAGAGGTTCCATCAGGAAGCCTTTCTGGGATTTGGTGCAACCAAGAAAGGTTGATCCTGGCTTTTGCTGCTACATCATATGGGGTGAAAGTAGACTTGACTGCTTCTGTAATTCGTTCGAAGGTTTTATCTGCATCTGCGACTCTAGGGTTCGAAAGCTTCATTAGCCATCCTTCCGCAAAGGTCTTTCCACAGCCCTTGCTTATTTTGTTGAGGAAAGTAAGGGACTTTGTTGTATCCATGTAAAGTTGATTCTTGATGAGGAAGTAGGCTTTCATAGAGGGAAGGTTAGGTTAGAGTCCTCGGCCTCCCTGGTAAAGTCCTTGGGGAGCCCAGCCTTAATTTCTGAAACCATGTCATCGTCTTCGGGAGCCGGGTCAATGTCAATGTCGGAATCTGTATCCAGGTCGTGATAACTAGCAGGGTGGTCCTCGTCAGAATGAGGGGACGGCAGTGGAGGAGGGAGTGCCACGGGAGGTGGTAATGGTGTCGCTGACGGAATCAGTGTCGGTTGATAGTCTAGCTCAAGATAGTTGGTTGCTCTTCCTCATCTCCTATTTACCTCGGCTAAATCTTGTTGCCTTTGTCTGTAAGTTGCCTTTGTCTCAGGGGAGGAAAAGTGATCAGGAAGGGGGACAAAGAAGGCATGTCCAAGAGGTAGTTCGTGGATGCGCAGGAGAGGGGAAGGAGGGGAAGGGTTAGCACTAGGAGGTGCTGACGGAGGGAGCAGAGCAGAAGGACCTGGCTCTGGGCTAGAGGAATCTCTGAATAGACCGAATCGGGAAATGTTGGCAGTGGGGTGTGTCCTCTATGCAAAGGTAGGGACAAGGGGAGAAGCTAGTTTTGTAATGCGCAGCACAGTTAGTGACGAGCGGAGCATGAAGTTACCTTGGTCTGAATGAGTTCAATGAGTAGAGGGCGAGGTAATGAGTAGAGGAGCCTGCTAGGCGATGTCTACCACTATCTATCTCAGAAGACGAACTGAGACTTGAGGTGGGCTCAATGGGTCTCCGATATCCAGGTGCTAGCCGCTGGAGCTCTCAGGAAGTATCACTAGAACTATGCTGATATTGCGTAGAACTAGCTTAGGGAAATACATGATAAAAGTACAGAGTATATATACGGTAGGCCCCTGGTCTGTGCGAGTAAGGTAAGAGATATAAAAGGAAAGAGGAGGCAGGAGTCCGCAGGACGACCGTACTCCATATAGTCCATCCCGATAATGCGGAACTGCAGGATGTGGCAGTGTGATCTAAAAGAGGAACACTGTGCAGGCGGAAGTTCAAAGGAATTCCATATGGAAGCGGAATAGAAAGGAGAGGCTAAATATAGAGCGGAGGTGGGGCACCATGTGAGTACGTAAACAATAGACGAAAAAGGAGAAACTATCTGGAGGACGACTCCAGTACGAATACAACTCCATAGTGTGCGAGACAGAGACTACAGAGAAACAAGTAAAGGAGAATGATAGCATAAGTGTAGTGAAGGCGGAAAAAGAGTACCCCCCTAGTAGACCATAACAACTACCTCTCAGACACACCTTCTTTGTCCCCCTCCCTGATCGCTTTTCCTTCCCTGAGGCAAAGGCAACTTACAGACAAAGGCAATGAGACTTAGCCGAGGTAAACAGGAGATGAGGAAGAGCAACCGACTATCTTGAACTAGACTATCAACCGACACCGACTTCGTCGGCGACACCGTTACCACCTCCTGCAGCACTCCCTCCCCCGCCGCCATCCCCTCCTTCAGACAAGGACCACCCTGCTAGTTATCACGACCCAGACACAGATTCCAACATTGACATTGACCCAGCTCCCAAAGACAACAACATGGTTTCAGAAATAAAGGCTGGGCTCCCTGAGGACTTTACCGGGGAAGCCGAGGACTCTAATTGATGGCTTCTCTCCATGAAAGCCTACTTCCTGATCAACGATCAACTTTACATGGATACGACTAAGTCCCTTACTTTTCTCAACAAAATAAGCAAGGGCCATGGAAAGACCTTCATGAAAGGATGGCTGATGAAGCTTTCAAATCCAAGAGTCGCAGATGCAGACAAAACCTTCGAATGAATTACAGAAGCATTTGAGTCTACTTTCACTCTGTACGATGTAGCAGCAAAGGCTAGGATCGACCTCTCTCAACTATGCCAGATCCCGGAAAGGCTCCCTGACGGAACCACTAGCAATGGCTTCCCTACCTATGCTTCTAGGTTCTGTCTCCTAGTGGAGAAAGCTGGGATTGAGGACTCTGCCACTCTGGTGGAATGGTTCCTCCGTGGCCTTAGCAAACACCTTGCTGCTATGGTAGTCTCTTGTGAGAATGTACCCACTACCTATCAAAAATGGATTGATAAGGTGGGGAAGTTTTCTCAACAGCTTAGGAGGATAGATGATTTATGCAGAAAAGTCCCATATATCCCTGCTCCCTCCTCTCGAAGCTCCACTCGCGACCCATACACTATGGACATAGATGCTGTACATCTCACCCCAACACAGCAGTCAGAGTATATGAAGAGCAACAAGTGTTTCATGTGCCACCAGGTTGGTTGTAGGTCCACCAACCACTCTCGATCCGGAACTGACTGGACACAATTTTGTCATATGCCTTGCTTGTCACAGAAATATTGCACACCCCAACAACGACAGTCACAAAGCACAAGAGCCATTTCCACCAACGACAGCTTTGACGACGTGACTAGGTGAGATGGTAATGAGATCCAAGACTATATCAAAAGTCTATCAAGGAAGGACTAGGGTGCAGCTATTAAGATCCTCAAGACTGCATTCAAGGACTCAATGGATCCCAATGCAGAAGAGGAAGGTTACCAGGCCATGGCTGCAGTACGTTCAGCCTCGTACCAAGAGTGCCAAAAAGTAGGGATCAAGGCGGACTGCGGAGCCCAGTCCATATGGTCAAACAGATTTTCCGCTTTTGCACCAGCAGACCTCCAAGAGGCTACCTGGGAGGAAAGCCCTGAGGATGACTCAGGCATGTACCCGAAGGATGTACCCCAGTCACAGACAGTGGGGGCAGAAGCAACCCAAGGTGGGATAACCAGAGATCACCAACACGTCAGGGGTCATGATGTGGGATTTGGACTGCAACCCTCTAGGCAAGAGTCGGCCCATATCAACACAGTCAAACTAGGATTAAAAAAGGTAGCACAATGGGCCATGCGCAATGAGGAAGGGACTTGGATAATGAAGGACCAAGCCAGGGGCGGAACCGACCGTCCAACCATTGATGGCAAAACACCCCTCTTGGTGCAGAAGCTTGCCAATACCGGAACCGACTGTGAGGCTAGGCTT
>JBBPRQ010001027.1:0-10759 GCA_038093095.1 Boletus insuetus | reverse complement strand
TGGTAATAACCACCATGACCACCCGCAGGTGAATCATGGATTACATGGAGTAGATCTTGCCGGTAAGCTTCAGGCACATAGGCCTAATTCTTGAAGTAGAGTAGTCTGTCATCAAAGCGCCAGTCGTGAATAGAGGAACGAGGGATTTCTGAGGTACCCTCATGAAGTTTCTGTAGCTGGTTGATGATAAAGGAGTTGGAGGAAGTAGATAGTGTGATGGCGTTCTGGAGGTTGAGGTTGAGTCAATTGATAAAGAGCTCTCCTGGAAGTAGGGTAATCTCAGTGTTATTGTCCAATGTATCCAGGGTGTCCTTCCGTGAGAGAGCATCCACCAGGCCCATGTTAATCCCGGATATGTGTTGGAACAGGAGGTCATAGTCTTGCAGTGTTAATAACCATCTAGCTTGCTGCCTAGATAGTTTCTGGTTGCCGACCCATGTTACTAGCTCAATGAATCGCTGTTGGAATGTGGCCACTGTCCACTTCACATTGGGGTATCGCAATTCAATCTGTACTTTCTCTGCTTCCCAATTTTGGATTTTTGTCCTTTCCCCATCCTCTGTTTGTGCCTCTGTTTGTGTCCCACGGCGTGCTGGATCCCTGACTGTCATATGGCAAGACATCTCTGGGCCACTCACAGTGTTTCTCTTAGTGACCTCCACATCCAGCAGATTCATCAGGTTTATCTTGCACGGAAACCTTCCATGGAGTCTCTCATCTTTTTTCTTCCTCCTTTCATGAGAACTCCTGAGCAACCTTCAATGCACCATGACAGGTGATATATTGCAGGCACGTTTAGCATTGAGAGTACCCCAGTGGTCCGTGCGACCCCGGTTTGATTCCACACTGGGGGATGCTGTCCTTCCAGTGAATTCTTGCCAATAATTTATCCCCATTTCTGCTCACCTGCATGCTTTTCCCTTGTTGATCCAGTATCCTCAGGATTTCCCTCTGTTAAGTCAGGGAGGACTGACATGTAGCTCCCTTCTGGCATTTTATGATTCATGTCTGCAGTCGGATCCAGTATGTCATCTACTGCCATGCTCTCATCACTAGAATACTATTCATGTTGATCAGCAGGTGAATGTCGGATGGGGACTAATATACCATTGAAGATGTGATTCAATCAACAGTGGTTAGCTTGCTTTCCAAGTCCACGTGGCATTCGTATGCCAGGTCAAGTTTGTATATATCCCACTAATCTCTGCTGCAATAAACAAGTTCTCTGTCTTTTATGAGCCATCACTGTTTCAGCTGCTGCAATGACAGGAGGGGCCCACCCACAAATTTTTACCACTCGAGGCCATGTCCCCTCATCTTTTATGCCTAGAGCTCAACTAGCATTAGGCACAAACTTCCATGACATGGTTCCATTGGGCTGCATTTCAACTATGATATGCCAAAAGGTAAGGTCTGTGGTCATTGAGTTGCCATGAGCTGATGCCGTGAGCAGGTCATAGGGAATGAAATAAATCAGGGTGTTGCAAAACTCAGTGGGGTTGTTCTGGGTCCAGACACCCAGGAATACAACCATCAATGATTGCTACCTGAGGAATATACATAGCTGGTTTGCAGATGGTTGCACAATGCACTGTAGTCTTAAGTATTATCATTTACAATTGTCGTGCCAAATACAGGTGTTAACAACAGATAACAATAGTCGCCCACTGTGATTGTCTGCAGGTGATGACACCTTAGTTAATCCTACAATCAAATCTGGTTGTTATCATGGATGGAAACCGATGATTTACACTTACTCAGAACAATGTTAAAATAGCAACGTAACCTGGAGTAAAGCTCCATCGCAAGTAGTGCGACAGAACCCAACCTAGTTCCACTCTTTCCAAGGTGGTGCAAGTAGTATCTGAATAAATGCAAGCAGAAAAGTGGGGGTAGTGCCAGAAAGGGTCAAGAGAGTCATCCAGCGCAACATTCTGACATTGAACTGCGAAGAATACCTTGCCGTCAATCCGGAATATATACTTGATGGAGCCTGGCACTGCCGGCAGACTGTTGTCGCTGCCAGCATGGTAGATGATAAGACTGTTACCAACATATGTGGAGTTCCTAGTATACACTGCCCCATTCATGGAATAATGGGCATGGAGCGTGATGCTGCGATGAGAGGTCAATGGATGCAGATCATTGGGAATCGAACATTGAGCATGTCAGGTTCCCTCACTGTGATCTCTGTATTCCAAACTATCCAGAGGATCAAAAGCTTTGCAGAAGAGTGCCTAACACTCTTTAATCATGAGAGGACATTTATCATGGCCTAGCCATGCTTTGAGTTGGGAAGCTTGGACATAAGAGGTGAGAAGTGTAGATTCTAGCTGGCCTGCAGATCAACGTTACTTATTTTTGACTAGTCGCGGGAAAGCTGACATGCACCAAATTTATTGTTTGTTGGGAGACATTGCAATTGGCCAATGAGCCACTCGAATGGGAAGCACCACCACAAATGCACTGGGCCAAAGGAGAGGAGGAATTGGTAGATGTGGATTGCCATGTGACCGTTTGTATGATAAGGAGCTGATGGATGTATAATCTTCAACCTCAACAACCAGGTGGCCATATAGAACTGATATGCCAGAGTACGTTCCCTAGTCATTGATCTAGCACATGCAATATGGACTGCAGAGACAAGCGCCATTGTGTGATTCAAAGCTTCGCACAACTGGACTGCAACAGCAGTGGAGTTGTGAGCTGTGCCGTCGCCCCACAGGCTCACCAATGCAAGGGGAAGATACACTGTTATCATTGTGTGCCATTCATCTGCTTTCAAACTACCTGCACTTGGCAATCCAAAATTATGAGGGACGCTCCTCAGCCAAGAGGGTGAGTCCAATGTGCATATTACAGATCGAATTCATTCCAGGACCTCGTGAGTTCCATATCTGACTTGTTGCTGACCAATGGACCAAGGTTTGCCTCCGCACTGGTTGATTTTCAAACAGCATGAGAATAACAGAGATGAATTAGAAGAGAACCCTTACCCATTTGACAAGTCTGTTTACCAAATCTTTCTTAGCTATTCAACCTTTGGAAGTCGACAGACAGTGTAGATCATCAACAATGAATTGTAGTGATTTTATATTCTTTCCCATAAGTTGTTTGGTCAGTGAATTCACGTGAGCATCAATCCAGGCTTCCTGGCCACCATCTTCCATGTAGAAGTTCACAACCAAGGCAGTGAGTAGCATGTGGATGTCCTTCACTTGCTTGATCTCTTTAGCCAACATACTATCTGTATTAAGGTCAGGGGATTGGAACTGGTGAGCAAAAGTGGGTGGGGTTATATTGGGAGCATTGGCAGAAACGGTAGTAAGGCAGAGGACATCACAGACATGGAAGCTGGTGATTCCTTCCAAAATACAATGCATAACATCAACCACCAGTTGATGGGCCGGATCCCAGTATGGAAGCTTCCAGAGTGGTGACCATTGTATACCATTCTTGACAAAGAGTTTCTCTTGTTCCATTGCGGTACCTGCATTCCTGTACACCTCTGCTTGATGTTGCAAGGTGTGTTTATCTCACAGGTTCCAGCACTTCAAGTCGAAATCCGTCCTCCCAAGAGTCTTAAGATCCCTGCAGTGACAGATACTGCAGTAAAAGTGACTGGAGTGTGAAGCCATTTGTGCTGTCTTTCAAGCCACTGGGAGGTCACAGACGACACAAGCAACTGTGGACCTGACTACTCAACCCGCAGGATGAAGGGCTGTAGAGTTGAAGTGGACCCCACACTCCCAACTATCCACCATGTCATTGACGAGAGGGTCAAGAAAATAGTTGAGCTGATCACCATGGGGTTCATCGGGACCAGGAACAATGCCCACAAGATACATGTTCTTGGGCCTGTAGCATATATTCAGAGGAAGGTTCAAGCATGCACAAGAGATGACCCCGCACGAAGTAGTTGAACCCCGGACATGAATGCCTTCTACATTGAAGAAATCAACGTTGAGAGAGAACGCAAGGCAACCCTCTCCCCTCCTATCAATTCAATGAAAAGGGTCTTTGGTGAAGGATCCTCGAGAGACCTCAGGAAATCCCCATCCTAGACATCCTGTAAAGTATCAGGTGGCATATGGTGGTTCCTGACAGAATCCATCAACTGATCACAAGGTGCATCAACAAGTGTTTCGATCTCCACCCTGGAGAGCAGGCCTGCCACAAAATCATGAAAGTGATGATACATGTATGGCTTAATGGGAATGTGATCTGAAGATGATTGCATTAAGGGCTTGTTGCAGACAGGCAACCATGGCTTGGGTTTGTTGCTACAATGGGTAGGGTACTCCAGAGTGGTTGATCCAGGTTTGAATGTGGGCTTGTGAATGAAGCTGCAAGTCGGACAAGTAGCGAATACAGTGGTCCCATGGTGTAGATTAAGACAAGACAAGGCACTATGGATGGTTGTTGGAACCTGTGCCAAGGCATATTCTCCAAGAATGGATGTATTCTCATTGGTTGGATCCTGAAATGCAAGCTGAAGCACCAAGGAAATGAGTCCCATGATGAGATCAGATGCATGCCAACTAATATCAAGGACAACAGCACAGAGTACTCCAAGATTTATGGAAACTTGAGCAACTTTATTGCAATGATTAACAGGGTGGTGATAGTAGTGATCTGCAAAATTTACAATCAACATCCACTAGAGGCGGATGTAATATATCCATACCACAGTCAACCTGAACAGCTTCCTGGTGGTTTTGGATGTCTCGTCCTATAATGGTTGAGAGAAACTCTTCCACGGCAGTGTTTAAAGTCTGCTTGCGATGGCTCACTGATGTTTCATGATGGTCAACACCACCCAGAGCCTCTTTAAGAGCGAGAACATCTTCTCAAATACCCTGAAGCAATGAAGCAGATGTCGATGCACTAAGCATCATAGATGCCGTTTTCAGCCGCGATTCGATAACGTTCAAGCATGAATCAGTGGCAGCTGTATGCCGGTCATGACCTCCTTTGGAAAGACGATGGCCACCTTCCCGAGTAGGAGGTGACTCAGGAGTACTGGCATGCATGAGACGGATGTGGAAGAAGGGTCGGGACTCTGAGATGTCAAGGAAGAGGGATGGGACATTTCTATTGTTTGCAAAGGTTCATGGTGGCCATTAAGAATGAGACGAGTCAAGCTTGCTGTAACATCACTAATGGAAGGAACAGAAACTCTGGTTGGACCATGCTCCTCAGCACGCTGCTGAAACTCCTCCCTGGATGACCAGAGTTTACTGGATTGGGAAGCATTATCCAGGCCATCATCCGTGAGCGTGAGACTAAAGATGCATGCGCTGACCAAGTCAATGTCGCTGGGTGGGAAAGCCACAGGTGGGTCTTCATGCATGGGGGTAGGACTCAGAGCACGAATGCTAGTGGAATCAGCATCATTCGCCCCTATGGATATTTGTATCTTTGTTTTGACTAATGCTTTGACAGCGTGGAGTCGCTTGTCAGCAGGATCGGCATGTGTCCAGATATGCTGGAGATGCACAGCCTTGTGGGAGATGGGTGTGGATTTCCCAGATGGATTGCAGGGAACTCCGTGCATGTCTACATTGCAACAACAAGAACATTGACAGTGAAACATCATAGTCCTAGAGGGCATACCTGAAATATTCCGTCAATAAGAGAAGTACATCACACAAGTGTGTTGAATGAGTCCGTACCTTGGGCCAATGTGATCACAAATGCATATAAAAATGCAGGACTTGATGATCTCAAAAGTGTATACACCCATGAGCTGAACGACAATAGACTGGCCACAATGGTAGCTTAAATGGAGGAAAGGACAAGGTCACCTTCCACACCTGTTTTGGGAAATGTTGTACTCCGCAGCACAAGAATGCACCAAAGGGGAAGTTGTCCACAATTTACAAAAGAGCAGGGAAGATAAAACAAGATTGAGACTATTGGAATGAGAGATAAGACAACACGAGAAACAGCCTGTGGTATATCGCGAGCAGAGTGCTTGAGGAGAGGCTATCCACAGCAAATTACAGACAGGGGGTGGTTGAGATGATGTGCGAGATACTACCGGTGGTATACCACAGGTAGGGAGGTTACAAGGACACACTATGGACATTACTTCAGACCATGCACCGAGGTGAGACTAGAAAATGGGATCACCATTGCCATCAATAGGGGACAGCCAAGACAACGTACGAGGAACTGCCAGTGGCATACTACAAGCAGTGAACCTGAAAGCTTGCCTGTCTGCAGTAAACTACAGACAATTGGGAAGGATATGGCCAAGGTGACATCAGCAAAGTTGTGACTTTGAGTTGTCACATAGGGAGTAGAGGGAGACTCGCCAGTGTAAACACAGACAAGGGAGGTCGGAAAACGAAGTGGTGAATAGAGCAAGGAGACTCATTGGTGTATACACCAACAAGTTGGTACAATTGCCTGCAGTAAACTGCAGGCAATATCTAGACACTTTCCGGTGTTCGACATAGGAGAGTGAGGTGCAGGTTGGTGTTGTTGACACCACCACCCACTTATCTTTCCAACCAAAGTTCAGACTCAGCTGTTGAGTCAAGTCCTCCCCCCACTCACCTCCCGCTCAGGCTCCCCAGTGTTGAACACTAGGAAGCGTCTTCCTCACTGCCCATGGTATACCACAGGCAGTCTTCAGGGCCCTCTGTTGTCAAACATCAGAAGTGTCTTCTTCATGTCAGCGGTTTACTGCAGACAGTCTCCAAAATTTGATGCTAGAGACTAAGTACAGCTTCTACTGTCCATGGTTTACCGCGAACAGTTCCTACCAGCCTCTCCTTGTTGTCTTGGTTGTTCCCGCAATCACCATCATCCTACTCTCAGCACTCCATGTGGTTCACCATAGGGAGTGTCCCAGCTAATGGTTGTCGCCTTACGGCGATGTTGATCATCACCCTGCCCCCGCTCTCCAGGTTGGCGATCTCTTCCTTTACACTCTACTCTGCTGGGACTGCTGCAAAGGTTGGATCTTTCTCCATCATGAATGGGATGGGCGTGGCAATGATGTCGGCCACAATGCAGTTTATTACACTTGGACTCTCATGACCTCACTGCTTGTGGTATACCACAGGTAGTCTCTTGTTGTCCTGATGTGCCCCCTTCCCCTTACTTGATCATCTGCAACAGCTATCACCTCACTACCCGCCCATGGCATACCACAATTGGTCTCTCACACATGTCATCTTTGATCATTGTGACCACTGTTGTCTTCCATTCTGCACATCCTTATCTTCTTTTTGTAAACAACTGTCTCCGTGACACAATAAGTGACCCCGTAACACAATAAAACGACTTCCTTTCCCATACAATTGTTTCGAGCTTGTGGCAAATTACATTTATCCCTGACCACAAATATGAAAAGTGACGGTACTCATGTATGTGTACTCAGCTCCAATCCTCAACTCTTTCCTAGCCATTGGTGCTCTGGTCATCATGAACATGGTGTCCCCTACATCGAAACCCACTCCTGCCTATGTTGAGCCTGCCATACCTCCCCCAATTGTTCCAGTACTCTCTTCACACCTTGATTTGCTGCCCAAGGCAACTGTCGTGCTGTGTTCCTGTGAAGATTTACTCCTTCTCCTTAGTGCTTCAGGTTCTGCACCCCTGGCTCCACCACATCCTCAACCTGCGCAACAGCACACACCAGCAGTTCCTAAGGCCTCTACCCATCACCCCTCGGACCCTGAAGCTTCTCGGTCTCCATTAGTAATTTCTGAGCACAAGGACAAGCTTATTTCCGATGCATGCATGTCTGAATCGTCCTTGACGTCTCTGGAGTCTATGAACAAGATATCAAAGCTGGATGGAGAACCTGGAAGGCTGGGGAGAGGTGGCTACAACTTGGAAGCCCAGCTTGCCTGGGATGGCACTACATTTGCGAGGTTGAAGGTAGGTTCCCTCTAAAATCAATGTTAAACCGTAAGGATGTTTGTCACATTAGAAATTCGTCCACCATTTAATCAAGAAAAACCTTGACGCGACTAAATGTAAATCTCATCAAGGCAATGATCCAATACAATGGGTGATATGAGAGGTGAGATGGCTTTGTCTTGTAAATGCTCCCACTGATGTTCACTGGATCAACAGGCATGCATGACATTTCCAGATCTCCATGACTAGACCTCATGTTGGCCTGTCCATGATCTCATTCAAATGCGCTTAAAATATACATTGGGAAGGGCAAGATTATCTCAGTGTATGGTGGCAGCAGATGTCAAGGGGAAGAAAAGAAAAGAGGTGTCATAATCTAGAACCCTGTATACATTTTGTACCACTCATCTACATGGACAATCCCACTGTACTTGTCTTGGATTGAAGTCCTGTATCCTCACCATTCAAATCGATCACAATGTCATCCATTTCATGAGTCACTCGTCAATTAGATCCAGAACTCGGCAGGAAAATATATTGTCATCATGTAGCATTACAGCGTATGGGCAAGGATCCAACTCTCGGCCACCTGTACAGTACAATTGCACACCTTCTTCGTGTCCTTGCAGTACTTTAGGGCATTCTACCACTCTGAAGTGGTATGGTAATGAGGTTTACCAGTCCCATTGTAGTCACAGATTCTCTGTAGGTGCTTCTGGTACCAGGCTTTGTCGTCTGTCGACCAATACCCTACATTCAAACCACACATTTCCCATGTTGTCTGCTTTGGCCACCATGAGACGTCAGTAGTCTGTTCCCCATTGCGGTGAGACAGTTGACCTGGGCATACATTAGAATTCTGTGGAGATGACGGACTGAAAGCAAATTACCAGTAGTGATCTTGTATATACCACAAATGATCTCTTTGTCCTCAAGATCAATGTTATTATCCCAGTACTGACCATCTTCTGTCACAATTCAGGAACTGAACTTGACCATATCATCAGATGGCCCAGATGCAACAACAAAGTCAGCTTGTTCACCGAGCAATTCACACGCAAGACGTCCGATGATCCCACCCTTCAACAATGCTGCCCTACCATAGTTCCGTCGCAGCAATCTGTCTCTCCTCTGAAGGTATGCAACGTAGTTGGATGGACACAGCTGGTACCCAAAGGGCAGGAACCCCAGGCCATGAGATCAAGCATAGACAGAAGTTGGAGCAGCATCGTGCAAAACACCAGTGCTGACAGGGAGTCCTTTATGCACAAGCTCAACTACGATGTCGGAGAGCTCTGGGCCAGGCTGAGCGTGAATGAGATAAAGGACCGACGACAGATCCTTGAGGAAAACAGCAAAAGTAGACCTTTGCGCGATGTTGGACATGATCTGATAGAACATCTTGTTTGTTTTAGTGCCATCTATCGCGACATGACATCCCTCTCGCCGTTGAACGGAGACATGACCTTGGGTGTACTGATCTATGAGGCTGCTGTCCAGCAAATCACTACAGAAATTGGGTGGCTTGGCTGTTGTCAGCTTCTCAAGGAATGCAGACATTGCCAAGCAGAGAGAAGCTTTGTTGTGTAGGCTTGACTCTCCTTTGCAAATTTTGCAGGCGAGGAAGCCAAGTGAGCCGCTCACTTCAGGAATGACGTCAGAGGGGGAGTAGGTGAATCCATAATATTTTCCCAGGACTTCTAGAAGATCCAGCACGGAGGGTTCTTGTGACTCCAGAATTTCATCACCAATAAGAACGGAGGCGGGGTTGGCAGTGGCAGAAGGCTGGGGATCAGGGAGAACATCACCCTCCGAGTCCAGTAACGTCGGCCTTTTGGCAAGGAGAGCATCAGGTTTGGGCTCCTAAACACTTGAAGCAATTTGACACTCGGGCTGCACATTGACCATCAGCTGATCAAGCAAAGGAGTGACCACTACCTGCGGATCACACATCATTGGCTGATTGAAGGTGGGTGACTCGACCTTGGGTTGAGGATCCCGAGGCTCATTGCACAGGATTCGTTGGTCGCTAGATGATAGCTGGCTGTCTGTGACAGTGGTGGATGAGGGAGGTTTGCTTTGGGATGGTGTAGTGGGGGGGCTCCATGGGAAGGGGTTGGAAATGGGTGGTTGTAGTTGTCGTTGTCGTTGTCATCAGAATCTTCTTCAGTAGCCAAATTCAGAGCAAAGATCCCACTTGTCCTTGAAAGTGTCATAACGCTGTTGTGAACCAGCGTATTGAGACCACAGTTCCATATAGTTGTTATAACCGATGGAAGTGTGGATCCGGAATCCGTTATCCTCCTTCCAATGGAACACAGTGGTGCCATTGTGACCTGGCTCCTTACCAGTACTGGCACGTTCATTGCATTACTTCTTGCCCCTCTTGGCTTTGGGTGACTCGCTCTCCAGAATTGTCTGATGTGATAGAGTCTGTTGAGCAAAGAACTATTGCCACGTCTCTCCACGTTTCTGGCCACTTCCCTTAGTAGTTGGTGGGGTGACACATAATAGACCCTGAGCAGACTGTTCCATAGAGGGATCACGATTTATATCAGTGAGACCTCGTAGGACTCTGGGGGTGGGATAGCAATTTGTATTGATCCAATCCGCATTCTTCATCACCTGTTTGATCGTTGGCTTACAGGATGGGTCAGGAGTGCCCCAGTAGAGGTAAACAGGTATCTGAGCATTGACCATAGGGCGAACATATGCCAAGCAAGCTTCGTCTCTGGCGTCCACCACAGTACCAACCCTCAGACTGTCAAACAAAAAATGAGCGAGAGGGGATTGCCAGAGCTCCTCGACCATGGAGGGCAAAATCCCTTGCAAATGCACTGTTTGAATCCAGAGGGGCTGCCAGGGATTCTCCACGTTCAGC
>JBBPRQ010001026.1:0-10761 GCA_038093095.1 Boletus insuetus | reverse complement strand
TCGGCCCTTGCACGCGATGTATTTGGCAAACCCACCATCCGAATTGTCCGAGAAAGGACTTTTAGCGACTTCCTGCAACTGAAGCTGGACGAGGGTAGTAACAACACTGGACAGATCAAAGTACCCGCCATCCTGCCCAAGCCTGCGTACGTCATGTGGTTTGCGAATCAGGTTGTACAGGAATGTTAATTTCCATTGTGAGCGGCACGGGGTTCGGGTGTTCTTGCCAGTAGATTTTATCTTATCTTCGTTCTAACATGCGCATAGTATGAACCGTTGTAAATTAATTCGTCAGGTTGGTACCTCGACATAATTCTTGTGATATTTATGCGCACTTAGGCTACATTCTGCAGGCAATAAGTATGGAGGAAGACTTCGGACCCAGATGTCTTATGTAATCGCCGACTTGACCGCCAAGAGAACAATCTGGTTGACACCGGTTGGTATCTGACCAATTGCATTATATCCCCGAAGTTCATACTAATCACGGTTCGGGACACGTCATGTTTCAGCTACCGACCAGCTGCTTATTTACGAGAGGTTCAAGCAGGTTCTGTTTCACATCTAATGCCCCCTGTCCTCCTTCTCCAGGCTCCTCTGCCCCCGCTGTCTGAACAGCTAAGGCGGCGATCTAATGAGCTTCGATCCAGGATTATCAGGACCAACTACAACACCCAATTTGCTCAGACCGTGCCCGAGCTCGCCGACTTTCGTCAGGCGACAGCTGGTCTTATCGATGGAATGGATGATGACATCCTTTCCGAGTCATTTCGGAAGACAGTGCAGCTCACTACTTATGACTTATACGCACCATTCGTTGCAAGGTTTTTCGAAGAACCATGCAAAGCAAGTGTTATAGTCAACTTACTTGTCCCTGGACTCCCCGATTACCTTTCCCGGTCCAGTTCGACATCCGGAGGACTTCCAAAATATTTCCCTAAATACAACCTTCTATCAAAAATGAGATCTTCAAATGTCAGATCGTGGACGATCTCTGATCCTCTCCGGAGACGCACCACAGCATACGTGTGCTATTTTGGGTACAATCGGATGCATATTGAGGATGAAGACAATTGTTCCACCACGACAATTTACTTATCCAGCGGTTCGGTCGTCTTCAAGAGGAAGTTGTATCTGGACCCTGACGAAGATGAGGAAAAGATGGGAACATTCAGTATGACCCGAATTCCCTGACCTCCATCATCCATGTTTTACTGATTTGTGACATTCCTACCAGTACTCGATCACGCTGCTCCATATGCAACCGGATTTATAAAGAAATGGAGGTCTTTCCACTTGGTAGCAGGTCCCTCGAGAGCATGAGCATGGTGTTTATCAATACGTTTGTGGACATGATCCGCCACCTAGACACGGATTTCGACACAGTGGTAGACTATTCGTCCAAGATAACGAAGTCTTCGCTGACTGCATTTTCAGATGTGTCCATAAGGACACTTTATCGCAGACCCTCCCAAAGCTGTTTCCTTTACCAATGAACCTTTATCACAAGCGAATAGTACGGTCTGTGGGTACTAGTGATGTTAATGTACGTACATCATGCAGACTCTACGCGACCGACAGTCAGGCAATATGCATTTTTCGAGGAAGACTTCGGACCCAGATGAGTCCTAATCGCCGACTTGACCCCTTCTGGTCAAGAGAAGCATCAACTTGAGTTCATAAGTATGGTGACCTCTTACGGATTCGCATTGATGTACGTTAGCAGGACCTCAGTCACTCTGGCACCATATTGCACCAAATTCGTGCACCACTTGGGGGCAATCACAAACCTCGCGAATGGCGCACCACCGTCCCCACCCATGCGGGCGCACGGAGCGACAGACACGAGCGATTGCGTGCGTCATGTCGTGGTCCTCGCCCTCGCCCTCGCCCTCGCCCTCACCCTCACCCTTGGCGTGCAGAAGCGACGGCACAACGCGCACGCTGTCGCAGCTCTCGATCTCGACCTCACCCTCACCCTCACACACCCACCCCGCTCTGCGACCACACGTTGTGCCGTCGCTCCTCTCGCCCTCGCCCTCGCCCTCGCCCTCAACCTCGCTGTCGCCCACCCACCCTGCTCACCGACGGCACGAAGCGCCTCTAAGTCACCCCCACCCTCACATGCAAACACAAACGGGAACGCGACAACGCGTTCCTGTTCATGTTTGCATGCAAGCGTCGCCCTCGCCCTCGCCCTCGCCGCACCTCACCCTTGCCATCACCTCGCCGTGCAAGCGCGAACGGGAACATAACAAGCGTTCCCGTTCGTGTTTGCACGCGAGTGCTGCCTTTGCTCTCCTCATCCCCGCCCTCACCGCCTTATGTACAAACACGAACGGGAGCGTAACAATGCGCGCCCGTTCGCGTTTGCATGTGAGCGCAAGTGCTCACCCTCACCCTCGCTGTCCAGTGCCCTACCCGTCGGCCGGGTATGGGTGTTTTGCGGGTGCAGGCGTGGGTGTGAGCTCCGGTACCCGGGGTTTTGCCCGTGCGGTCCCTACGAGTCACAAGTATGTCGCTTCGGGCACGGGGTCGGTTCTCCGAGGATATGTTGCGGGTTGTCGGGATACGCCAGAGAACAAGCCTTCACTCCCTCGATTATGCGTATCAACTTTTCCTGTTTGTGGTGCTCCGGAGTCTGACTTCCGTAACCTTCGCCGTACCTTATTCTTCCTACACCCATGAACCGAACATGCTCCAGAATGATACGTAACAGGTCAGACAGCTTGAGCTGAAAGACTCTAAATAGTCCCATTTAGAAACTTCGGCTCCTCTGCACTGTTTTGAGCCCGCTTAGGGCTTACGCGGACCAATCACAGGGCACAACCATTGTATTCCCCGAATCATTGTTCGGGACAGCGTCGCCATGTTTCAAATACCGACTGGCTGCTTATTTACGAGAGGTTCGAGCAGGTTCTGTGTCACATCTAATGCCTCTCCCAGACCTCCTTCTCCTTCCTCTGCCCTCGCTGTCTGAACAGCTGAGGCGGCAATCTGACGAGCGTCGATCCAGGATTATCAGGACCAACTACAACACCCAATTTGCTCAGACCGTCCCCGAGCTCGCCGACTTTCGTCAGGCGACAGCTGGTCTTATCGATGGAATGGATGATGACATCCTTTCCGAGTCATTTCGGAAGACAGTGCAGCTCACTACCTATGACTTATACGCACCATTCATTGCAAGGTTTTTCGAAGAACCATGCAAAGCAAGTGCTATAGTCGACTTACTTGTCCCTGGACTCCCCGATTACCTTTCCCGGTCCAGCTCGACATCTGGGGGACTTCCAAAACATTTTCCTAAATACAATCGTTTATCAAAAATTAGATCCTCAAATGTCAGATCGTGGACGATCTCTGATCCTCTCCGGAGACGCACCACCGCATACGTGTGGTATTTTGGGTGCGATCGGATGCATATTGAGGATGAAGACAATTGTTCCACCACGACAATTTACTTATCCGGCAATTCGGCCGTCCGCAAGAGGATGAAGTTGTATCTGGACCCTGACGAAGATGAGGAAAAGATGGGAACATTCAGTATGACCCGAATTCCCTAAATTCCATTATCCATGTTTTACTGATTTGTGACATTCCTACCAGTACTCGATCACGCTGCTCCATATGCAGCCGGATTTATAAAGAAATGGAGGTCTTTCCTTCTCATACATGCACTCTTTGCACTTGGTAGCAGGTCCCTCGATCGCATGATCATGCTGTTTATCAACACATTTGTGGACATGATCCGCCACCTAGACACGGAGTTCGACACAGTGGTAGACTGTATCGCAAACGGTACTATCCCAGATTTGGACGGGATAGCCGAATTCCGCCATCACCTGGAGGTCAGTACTTCAGTAGTGGCGATGGAAATGCATATCAAATTCTGAATGTTACATAACTAGGTAAATATTGTTGCAGATCCCGAGCGTGCGGCAGAGCTGCGCCGGATCGGTCGTCCGTCTTCTCGACCAGGATGGTGTGGTCACGTTTGGCCGAACTTGCGTTCAGTCATTACGATTGCCAGCGGTTCCTTCGCATCGTCCGTTCCATTGGTGCGTTCATCGTCTGTGTATTATCTCTACCTCTCCTGAGTCCCCTCACCGTGGCCATTTGTAGGCTCAATGGTTCCTTGGCCCCGACACGGGCATACGTTCTCCTGGTTTTGCCACGACGGAGTGCTGGATTGGGTCATCTTACAGCCCACTCGAATTGAATCAGTTCAAGCTAACTAACGATGACATTATTGAGCTATTGGATATCAGCAAGGATGATTCGACTGATGCGCTCGCACAACTTGTGGGTACTCCTTATGAGACTAGACTCCTTAGTGACAAGCATCGTAGTGGGAGGTTGAACTGGGAAAACGATATGAACCTGTGCTGACGACTCGGGACGGTTTATGGCGATATCGTCTGGGGGACGTGGTTGAGATCTGTGGGTTCGACCCAATTGATGGTGTTCCCATCATCCAGTTCGTCGAGCGCCGCAAGTAAGCATTCTCGTACAACCACATGTTTTCGCTGACCAACTCCTCGACAGCGCGGCGATCCGATTCCCGGATGTCGTGGTCACTGAAGAAGAGTTGAGGACAGCGATGTCTTCCGCGGTTCTGAATATGCCAGTCAAAGTCATCGTCATCAACTGGACCGCTACGATCGACGATCGATCACTCCCTGCCACGATTGGGTTCTTTGTCGAGCTCGCTGGTGATCAAGGTATGTATGGCTTCGCAGGTATCCATTATCTCGTTATGTGGCGCTCACGAAACACGTTCCTCGGCACACTGGATATTGACCGCCAAGTTTCCGAGCTCTCACGCGCACCGGAACGTTTGCTCGACGAGCTGTCACGATTAAACAAAAAGATCCCGCACGAACTCGCCACCCACGAAACAATTCGCAGACCCACCATCCGGCTCCTCCAATCCGGGACGTTTAGCGACTTTCTGCAACTGAAACTTGATGAAGGAAGCAGGAACAACGGACAGGTCAAAGTGCCTGTCGTCCTGCCCAAGGCTGCGTACGTCACGTGGTTCGCGAATCGGGTAGTGCGGGAGTTCTGAGCAATGAGCTCCATCGCGAATGGTTTTTCTTTGCTTTGTCCTGACATGCTTCGAGCCTTCGAGTTGCAATATGAACCGTTTGTAAAGTAATTCGTCGGTCAGTATCCCGTAGAAATTCTAGAATGGTAGTGCTATCCCAGTCCGATTCGTCCAAGGCAACGAAGTCTTCGCTGACTGCATTTTCAGATGTGTCCGTAAGGAGGACACTTTATCGCGGACCCTCCCAAAGCCGAGTTGTCTCTACACGGGCCAAGTTGACTGCGAATAAACAGCACCTGGCGCAGGCATTGTCTTTTGGTGTGTGCGTGATTCGACCATCCTGATGATCCAATGAAGAGTTGCGCTGTGTAAATGTGGGTGACTTCTCAGTCAGATAGCCAATGCTACTGCTCTGATCAGGCTTTCAATTTCCAAGTCATTTTCACCCACGCTTTGCCCATTGCCCATTGCCCCTGAGGCTCCTGTTATCATATGTGACAGACCCGCTCACCGCGTATGCCCCAACCAATTTTACTAGTCCATCCATGAGGCGAGAAGCCGTCGATAGACGGACTGATCATCAGTCTAGCTAAGTCGGGTGACCTTTGTAACCGACCGCCAGTGGCTTAATTCCGAAAACCGATTAAAACGGGAGACCAAGCACAACTCTGGCCCTTGTCGATACTCCTCGAGTTTGCGTTTGCGAACAGTGGGTCGTCTGCAGAGGGTAGCATAAGTGAGTGGACTTGAACATCTCCTGTTTCTCTTAGTCTGGAGACCAGACCATACATGAGTTGCCACGTCACAACTGGTAAACAAGTACAAACTTCAGCGATCGGACAGCAAGAATGGCCGCGTGCTCGTGAAAATCTCAGTTGGAGTAACCCCGCAATACAACACTCAGTGGTCTCGTCTGGTTCAACAACCACCTCTTGGTCTCCGACAAGCAATTCAACGCGTACACCGTCATCAGTCACGCAATGACAAGTCCCAGACAGCAACATGTGCTCGTGTATTGCTCTACCAAAGCATAAACAATTCGCATATTCTACAAAGAATGCCATCACCTTGTGGTGCTCGTCGACACATACCCAGCTCGCTCTCATCCAACACACTCAAGACATCGCATTCTCTCCCGACGACCGATTTCTCGCAATTGGTGGAAATGACGGGAAAATTCGCATCCAAAGTCTGTCTTGTATCATTGTAAGTATCGTGTCTCATCGGATAGGGCGGATCTGGATGGCGTGCTTGTTCCAATCATCTTTCTGCATAGGACTCCATCCCATCGTCTTCTCTATACGTCATTTTCGAAGAACCTGACATCGTCGAACCCATCAATCACATTATCTAGTCCACACCCCATTCTCCAGGAACCTGACATCCAGATCAACGACGCTGGGCTGCACTCGTGGAAAAACGATCAACTCAAAAACGCGGACGCATTGTTGACTGCAACATCTCCCAGTCTCATAGTCCGAGCCATCACGCACTCGCTAGCCGAGCTGTTGTCCGGGCTCGTCTGCAAAAGTGGGATGCAGCCCTCAAAGACGCCGAAACGGTACTTGTTGCTCTGCTGTCCCCTACGCTGACGCTGACGTCAATCTATGTCAAGGCCATCGATATCCAGCCGTCCATCATTGCCTTCATGGCAAAGAGTGTGGCCCATGTCGGCAACGGGGATAAAGGCAAGAGCTACCGGACCTGCGACATCGCATTCGAGCACTTTCATTCATCTCACGTCACTTTCCTCCTCCTCATAAAGGTCTGCATTTTCTCAACTTGGTTACCTTTCGGCTGTTCATCGCTCTTAGGCTATCATCGTGTTTATGGCCGGAGAACACATCGATGCGATATCGCGGCTAGACGACCTCATTGCTACGGTCCGCTTCAACTCAGTATGCTTTACGGTCCAGACATGTGCATGTCGTGCTACCACGCGACGAATATGGTCATTAACACTCCAAAAAGGCATACATGCACCATCTACTTGGATGCTCACACATGCAGCGCAGTGACTACGAGTGTGCGATACATTCGTTTCGGCACGCACGAGCCCAAATACGGGACGACATTGGGCGACCCCTGTTTGCGATCTCACTGGTAGGCTTCTTGACGGGTGTATTGCAACCCATCGACATTACTTACCGCGCATGACAGACTACTGGATGGAAATTTGATGATTTCGATATCACGATTCGTCAGCGTCTCTGTGAAGCCCTGTATGCAGCGGGTCGTACAAATGATGCAGGCGAATCTCTTCTCGAAATGGTAAATACCTTGGACGAAAAGGTGTACCCATCACCAAGTGGGTTTCCAGTAGGTTCAGGCCCTATCCATTCGTTTTCCGTGCTTCCAAGAGGTCTCTACAGACTTTACCCAACAATGTCTTTCGACTCTGGAAAGTGACAGCACCCAGTCTCGAACGCAACCCGACACGGTGACTCACGGATGATTTATACCACCTCTAATCCACAGACCCCGACTTTGCTCCTGAGAATGTGGGCAAAGGCAACATTAGTGAACAGCGGGTAGAAAGATGCTCTGGCTGCTACCGTCAACGTGAGCATCTCCTTTGAACTCTTGTATGCCTCGTGCACCTGACACTTGGTTTGCAGTTCGTGATTCCAAAGTTTACCATCTACCAGGTCGTATGTGAATATCTTGAAACTATAAACAGCATAATGGATGTGGTCGAGTGATGACGCATGATGAACGAATCAGAAGAAAAGATTTACGTGATTGGACCATGACCGAGTAGATTTCATGTTTTACATTTATCTGCCGTGCATCAACCTTTTCTCGTCAGATTTCACACAACGGTGTCTCGTTGATGCCGCCTCGAGCGCAAACCAAGGCCCTAACTCGCCGACGTTTCACACCGCCCTCCCACCGCTCTTGAGGGAGTGGGCAAAAGCAAAGCTGACCTGCGGTTCATAGAAAGATGCGTTACTTTCTGCGGTTGGGGTGAGTATCTCTTTTTGCTACCATTACCATCTAGGGATTGAGACTGTTGGTTTACAGTTCACACTTTCCAGAGTCGAAATCAACAGGGTTGTATGCGAACGTCTCGAAACAACCGACCGGATAGCGGACGCAATTGTGTGTTTCCGCGAGCTGACGTATGAGCTGCAACAGGAGGCGATTGGACTGGATGATGAACATCTAACTTGGGCTCTTGGTGAGCGACGTGCGTCTGCGCAGTACATCGCTTACATAACACTTTCCTTTAGAACTTTAGGCAGCGTGCCTCCGAAAAGCTGTAGCGTCTCGGAGACAAAGCAATTGACGCCCAACGATATGACGATGCCACCGCTCATTACTCGAGTGCATTGTCTCTCATTCCTTCCCCCCCCCGCAAGCGATTCTCATCAAACGAAACAAGGCATGGCTGGCAACCGGTTCATGGAAACAGGCTCTGGAGGATGCAAACCAGGTACTCCAGTTTTACTTTACGCAGGCCAATGTTGTTGACGGATCGCAATCAGGTCGTTACACTCGATCCATCGTCTCCGTGGGGCTATGAGATGAAACATGCGGCTTTGCACGAAGGAGGAGATTACGATAATGCGGTTGAAGCGCTTGAGTTGATGCTCACTATGATGGCAGAGTCGCATGATCCGGACGTTCAGCGTGAGTTGTATCCTCGTTACCATGATAGAGATGACTTATCTACACTATTTGATAGAACAAGGTGACCGGTACATCAGCCCATCAAGCACACGAGCGGCGATTCGTAAAGTTGTCCAACGGACTCTGTATCGTTCGCCACGTGTCCTCATCAACATGACCACTGGTCGTCTCCACGACAGAGCGGAACAGGCATCTGCATTCGAATCCCTGCCGATCTTCCAGGAGCTTGTATCATCAATGACCAAACGTGAAGTGCGATACTACTTCCGATACGTGATGCTGTCGCACAAATGGGACTCGCAGGGAGTATCTGGAACACTCGCACCTGGACTCTTCAGGAGTATATCGCTGCCAAGGTCATTCGCTTCTACATCGAGGATCGGACCCTTTACAGAGATCTAGATTTACCGAACCACAAAGAATCACCGGAGATCATCTCGGAGATGGGGCAAGCCACAGGGGTCTCAGCACAGCAGTTGATGGCACTTTACCCAGGCCTGAGCAATAAATGGGAAAAATTGCGTCTCGCCTCGACCCGGACGACGACATGGGTGGAAGACGGGGAAGCATCTCTGGGACATCTATTGGCGAATGTTTTCACGAGATCTGGAGATGTGGGCATCCTTGCCTAGACTGGCGAGTCCCGCCGGTTCAACAGTTGCATGCCCGCCCGTATTACTGTATTAGGTGGACCAGTGACGTCGCACGTCCCTCCTCCTATCCCGGACTTCGAGATGGAGCGTATCATCACCGGGTTGCGTGCTCCTTCATTTAACCTTGACGTTGCCTTGAGGTTGTATGACTGTCTCAATGAGCTTCCTACCCCTCGGTTCGCGGAGAGTCGAATGACACTTCCATGCATTGCTTTCCAAGTCCCGCCGCTTTTGGCATATCGGACTGCTTCAGGTCGTGCGGATACCATTCCCTTTGGGATGGTGGAAATCAGGACGAGACAAGAGCTTTCTCGGATGTGACCTCTGTATCTTGTTCACCCTTGGTTGGATGCTCTCATGGAGCACGAAGATTTGTGTGGTGGTGCATTCGTAGAGGACGATGCTTTATCCCCCCCACCGAACTTGGACGATGAAATGGTCTGCGAGGAAATTGACGATCACTCATCACTTGACGAACCACACTTCCACCACTCCCTTTGCTCACGCACACAATACCATTGGACAGAGAGACGGGGGCATGCTAGGTCGTCGCTCGTCTTAGACAGTCATTTGGTGCACTCTTGTTCACGTCAGCATCGATGCGCCGACGCACGATGGACTACAGGCGGGTAGCGGCTGATGGCATGATTACGGTACGATTCCAGGACAACGTCTCGCTCACTGATATTCTGAACAATGTATGCATACTCGATGTGTTGTAACTTACTGTACATGGTATCCCGGACGACGAGGACTATCTCTTGGAGCCGTTGACATTTTGAACATATGTATTCTAGTGGCTGCTCGATGGACACTGAGTGTTCCAATGACTAGAGGTGTCCGGAGTCTGACTTCCGTAACCTTCGCCGTACCTTTATTCTTCCTACCATGAACCGAATATGCTCCAATAAGGTCCTACACTTGCATTCGGACCAGACACGATATCAGAGGGGAGATGTGGATATTCAAGCAGTGCAATATATGATACTGTGGAATGATAACAGGTCAGACATTGACAGGCAACTTGAAAGCCTCTAAATAGTCCCATTTAGAAACTTCGGCTCCTCTGCACTCATAAAGCTGTTTTGAGCCCGCTTCCTTAAGGGCTCACGCGGACCAATCGCAGGGCACAATGCAGCCAGAAAGTTGTCCGTCAATGTTACGTTACAATACTGCCTAGTAGCAGATGAATGGTATCTGACCAATTCCATTGTATCCCTGAATCATTGTTCGGGACACGCCATATTTCAGATACCGACTGGCTGTTTATTTACGAGAGGTTCAAGCAGGCTCTGTGTCACATCTAATGCCTCTCCCAGACCTCCTTCTCCTTCCTCTGCCCTCGCTGTCTGAACAGCTAAGGCGGCAATCTGACGAGCTTTGGTCCAGGATTGTCAGGACCAACTACGACACCCAATTTGCTCAGAC
>JBBPRQ010001025.1:0-10779 GCA_038093095.1 Boletus insuetus | reverse complement strand
CTGAGGGGACAAGTTCGGTTACGTAGTTTCCCAGCTTCGTCTAAGTGCTAATATCGTATTCAGCCTATAAATCCTCTACCTTCGATTCTCAGTACACCGGTGCTAAGAACGCTGGCCTCATTCGCGGAGCATACCATCTTGCACTTCCAGACGATACATCCACTGGCGCTCTTCAGGCAGAGTTCTTCGTGACCCGCGGAGGTGGGAGTATCCTTTCATGCGGTGTTATCGTCTAATCCTCTCCTAGGTGGCTGGTCTGCGGATGGGATTACCCTTCCTGGAACGGTATTTATGCAACGTCTGTAGTTTCTATCACAGTTGCCGATGAGACCTGACATTCGAATAGCTGATCCTTACGGTGCCCACATGTGCTATGGACTGTCGACTGACCAGATGGTCTCGTGGATCACGGATTTCTCCAACACCTACAAAGATAGAACGGGCCGGTGCGGTATCTCACTGTGATGATGATTCATTAATCTGACGACCAGTCTTTTATTTTATTTTCCAGTTACCCAGGTGATTTATACTTTGACTGATATGCGTCGCCACTTGGTAACACGAGTGCTGTAGTCATCTATACCACGACCGACTGGTGGGAGATATGCACCGAGAACAGTATGGCGTTTGGCACTAACAACCCACTGTGGATATCTCGTTACAATTCTCTTATTGGTGACCTTCCTGCGGGATGGAATTACGCCACCTTTTGGCAGTACACTGATCAGGGCAAGTTTGGTGATGCTGACGTCTTCAGCGGTCAACATATCAGTTTGGAGAAGTATGTTTTTCTCTTTGAGGCTTGCATGGCACTTGGATTCACTGGTATCCGTTCCAAAACAGGTTTGCCCGCGGTAATTGAAAGTCGTTGGGGTCCAGAAGGCTATTGTTTTTGGCGCGTCGACGTATTTATTTGTGCATGTGACGAGCGGACTGTGTTACGGCGCTTATATGATCTATTCCACGTTCAAGTTCTTCAACTGACATTTGGTCCGTTGAAAGTATGAAGCGTCTCGGGTGCTGAGCGCTGATTCCTGAATCGGATGGGAGAGCTTCCAGTATATAATCGACAGGCTGTACGTCAAGCCTTCAAGTTCAACCGAGCACTTGCTTGCGATTCTTACGATAGTGTATGGCCGGTGCTCGATAAATGATTTCGTGAGTGCTTGAGCGCTTGAGCTCTGATTAGCTCCTACCCCTGTTGCTGATGCTACCTGACCTTTACGTGGATAACCCTTAACCCTTATGGTCCCGAGTGCGGCTACGGGAAGTCGCGCGCTCAGATGGTCTTGTGGATCAAGGATTTCTCCGACTCTTGCAATCGAAACACGGGCCGGTAACGATATCTCACTACTATTATAGGTGGTCAAATTTCTAGTCACCCAAGTCAAATTAACATGCATCGCGGCTTGTTAGCGCTACTGTTGTGGTCTGGCGGTACGCTGACACAGTGACAAGGGCCCGAACACAGTGGCGACGGTCAGCGGTGACCTCCGGAAAAGATGACTATGCTAATTGGGGGCGTGAATGGCACGTAAGGTCACTGGCATTCGATCCAAACGGGTTTGCTCGCGGCGATCTTGTCCAGCGGGGCGAAACCCCATGTCAGACATTGGTCAGACATGTACATGCGTGCGTATTACGATACGTGTAGTTCTAAGTTGGGAAGTCCGTGTGGTAACGGCTCGGACGACCAAGCGAAGCCTGCATGGGGTTAAATAGGTGATCGCGTAATGAGTCATGAGCACGCGGGGACATCGGTTGTGTCAAATGGGTAGGTCATGCATGCGCAAGGTACGAGGGTCTAGTCATCTCGTGGTGGAGACAGGTCCCTGAAAATGGGAGGAAGCGGCCGGTGTCGTGAATGAACTGTAGCGTGTGTTTGATGCACTTCTGGTCGTTGAGGACGTGTCTGGCTTTGTTTCTAGTAGCGTCCCTTAGACGGTCTAGCCTCGAGCCGTTATAGGTGAACGCGGGAAGCAGGTTCCGACGCTAGAGAGCGCTTACCCAAAACGTTTATTACCCTATGTTTTGTTTGTGCTTGTTGGGTCTTAGACGTGACGCCACCAGCCAGTGCACTGCGATAAATGTTTGATGGCACGGAATTAAAGTTCACCGGTCACTAGCCTGCCGAGCAACGAGGAGATATTGATTGTTCGCCACTCCTTTTCTTTTGGGTATAGTGAGTGTTAGGCAAGCTTATATTCCCTCATTTGTGAGGTGGACAGCCAACCAGAGTTCATCGACACCATCATGCCACAGCGTCATCAAAACGTTACGTGACAATACACCATGAGCGATGCTTTGGCTGGCGGTGAAACATGTACCAGGTGACCGCTCTGACACACCGCCTTTCTAGGCGACGCCTAGACATGAATCACTCTGGTTGACTGTGCCGCCTCACCGTCCGTCTTTGAACCTGTCCACCTCGAGCAATGTGCAGGTTCTTGAAGACAGTGAGTTGAACTCTACCCCGCAGCTTGCCTTGAAGCTGGTTTCAACCACCATCGAGCAAACACTCGACCTAAATTGCCTTGAGATCGCCAAGGCGCGTAAGTAGATGCAGTCATTCACTTGATGGTCGCGCCACACGGCCGCAATGTTGCCAAGAACTGCAACGCTCTGATGAGGGAGAAGATGCCCGCATGGTGCAATCCCGTAATGCGTATGTCATGAATACATTCCTCCCGAGGATCCTAAGGTATAAAAGACGGGTGAACTGTGCTCATTCCTCTTCATCCACAAACCACTTCACACATTCCTCCATAATGAAGTATCTCGCTTCAGTCGCTTTGGCTCTCGCCGTTGCTGGAGCAACTCCAGTCAAGCGTGACGCTCCTCAGGGTATTGATGTCTCTGCCTTTCAGACCGGCATCGACTGGAACGCTGTCAAAAACAGTGGTGTCGAATTCGTATATATCAAGGCTACCGAGGGGACATGTTCGGTTATTTAGTTTACATCTCTCGTCTATGTGCTGATTACGCTATCACATTTAGACTATACTTCGCCCGAATTCGATTCTCAGTACACCGGTGCTACGAGCGCTGGCCTCATTCGTGGATCTTACCACTTTGCACGTCCAGACACAACCTCGGGCGCTGAGCAGGCACAGTACTTTTTGAATAACGGAGGTGAGAGCATCCAACCATGATGTGTCATTGTCTAATCCTAATTCTCTGCTAGGTGGCTGGTCTGCAGATGGGATTACTCTTCCCGGCGCGCTAGACATCGAGTGTTTGTAGTTCTTATCACCGTTTCTGATGAGACCTGATCTTCAAATAGATAACCCTTACGGTTCCGACAAGTGCTATGGGGTATCAGCTGACGATATGGTTGCATGGATCACGGATTTCTCCAACACCTACAATGGTCAGACAGGCCGGTACGATATCTCATCACTATTATAAGTAATTGATCTGACTACGGGTCATTTTTTCAAGTTACCCAGGTAAATCATACCCTGAGTGATATACGTCACGGGTTATTGACACTACTCTTGTAGTCATTTACACCACAACAGACTGGTGGACCACTTGTACCGGCAACAGTCCGGCGTTTGGCGCTAATAACCCGCTGTGGATTGCTCATTTCGCTTCTTCTATTGGGGACCTTCCTGCTGGATGGGATTACACCACCTTCTGGCAGTACGCTAACTCGGGCTCGAACCCTGGCGACGCTGACATTTTCAACGGTGACTCTGCTGGTTTGGAGAAGTACGTTTTCTCTTGGAGACTCGAGTGGCGCTTGAATTCACTGACACTCGATCCAATACAGGTTTGCCCGCGGTGGTTGAACGTTGAGGTCCGGAATTGCCAACGATGTTTTTTAGCGTGTAGACGTATGTATTCGTGCATGTGACAAGCGGGGTGTGTCACCGTGTATTGACGTATGAATTTATTATGTTCTTTAAGTACGAAGTGTCAGAACCAGATTCATGATTCAGGGGCCCAACAATCTAAGCGACAGGCTGTCCGCGCACTGCTTGCGATTCTTACGATAGCGTACAGCCATTGCTTCACAGATGTGATTCCGTTCAAGATTGAAGGACTTCAGCTCTAATTGGCTGTCACATGTACACCCTGCGTATTCGCAGTGTCTGGGAGATCGAGATAACGTACAAAACATCGGGGGAAGCTGGTTGAAAAAAAAAAGTTGTCAAATCTAACCAACTGTAATTTGACTGCAGATCGTTAAAAAGTGTCGAGATGGGTATATTGCTGAAACCGATGAGAAAACGGACACCGCACCTCTTATTTCAACGCTCTTACAGTCACTGCAATCAATCCCGTTTCTGGGAGCCTTGGCAGAACTTAGTATGAAGATCAAACTGCTGCTACACAGTCTGATCATTATATGGAAGGCCTGTCAGTAATTGTTGTTTTGGAGGCAGTGAATCACCACGGGTACTTAACAACAAGTCACTGCCATCGACTTGAAAGCAAGATCAAGGCTTCTTTTGGGTATAACAAGTCACTCCCCTATTTGTGCGGCGGTGACCACCTGTCGTGCCGAATCATTTTTACATAGAACACACGTTCCTCTGGAAATACCCCCTCGAAAAGGTACTGATTTTCGTGTTGATGGAAATTTTTACTTCGGTAGAGGTCCTGCACAAACGGGAAGACCAACGCTCAAGCCGAGAGATTCAGCATAAAGGCATGGTGGCCATGATGATGAGTTTCGTTTTTTTGGCCCCTGCTCGTCGCATTCAAATTGGAACTCCGTTGTCATGACTTGAATGCTAGGAGCTCGTGTCTGGGCGTCGTCTACAGGTGGAATGAACCTGAAAAGGTTTCATCACTTACTTGCTGCCATCGGCATCGAGGGTCGCGGGCGAGATGCAGACAACAAGCGAGCGTCCGGACCTCTCCATACTCAGAAAGGGGTGGACGCTTAGTCAGCATTCCCTAGGCTTCCGAGTCAATTTTCAAAAAGCATGTCCAGTGATTCATCTCTCAACCAGCTTCCGCCGGAGGTTTTGCAATTTATATTTTACTGCCTTAATGTGCCAGACATCTTGCGAATACATAAGGTACGTGGCACTTTTTTTGCCATCCAATTCAGCGGGCTTCGAGCCTGAGTAGAGCTACCTTAAAGGTCTCTCGATACCTGAATGAAATTAGCCACAGTAGGCCAGTGTGGTGTAATGCATATCGAAAAGCTGAGTTTATCCGTTCTCCTGGTCCATTCCGCTCACAATCTGTACGTGACCTAGAAAACGCCCTGTTCCTTGTTTTCGTACCGATCGAAATCTTCGCCGTCGTGGTACTGCCCAAAAAGGAAGACCAGCGCTCGGGCCGAGGGAGATTCGATACACTGGCATGCAACTCGGTATAAGGTTGGTCTTTGGACGGCTCCTGCTCATCGCTTTCAAGGAGGAAGTGCGCTGTTATGACCTGAACGTCGACGAATCCGACCACAACTCGGGTCCGAATATCATATACCGAACGATGGGTGGAATCCTGACGTCATTTCATTGTGTCTCTGCCATCGACGTCGAGGGTCGCCCGTTTACATGTATGGTATTAAGCGAAGCAAAAGCGGACGACGACACAGATGTGGGTTTCAGCGTTTGACGCGCTTTAAGCTCACAAACTGACGTTCTGACTAGTTCAATCTATTTATTGCATGCTGGGGAGGAATCTGAGGTTACTCTGGAGCTTCTTCACGAGTTCGAACATATCACGTTCGCTGTCGAAGCGGTTGATCTGGGTCCTCGTGTGATCGTTGTCCAAGGTCGACTGGGTCATGATTTCGATTCTCCTAGGCATCTCGTTGCGATGGACGTGCATACGCGCACACAGTTCCTTCTTCCTTTAGCTGAGGTAGGCCCTCCTTGTCTGCACATTTAATTCCGACCATTTGAAGTTTAACATTTGCGACTTAGCTACCAGAAATGATGGATTTCGAGCAACAGGTCGAGGCACTCTTACCCACGACCATCTTGACGTCGACACATGCTCCTAGCCAGGTCGTTCTACGCCACCACCAGTGGATGGACGACGTTCTTCCAGGCGTTTTCACTCCCCCCTTCAGACACTCATTTACATTCCATCCCTACCCCAACCTCTCTCATCCTTTCACACCGTGGTTTTCTTTCTGGCATCAACGTCAGTAGCATCGTACTCCTCCACGACTCCATCCTCGACTCATCCACGCAAGACATCCTCATCGCCATCGGGTTCCATGTGTCCGAGCCCTCCCAACCGATTTTTATTGTTCCCTTTCAACAGTACAACCTCCGCCTCAGCGCCACTCACGGATCCTACGATCACCACCTGGAGGTTGGTACCGTCGCATTCCAAAGGTGCGATCCCCTTAGCTACACCAACACACGCTTCCTTCACCCCTCCTTCAATGGCACTGGTCGGGTATTCTACACCTGCAAGACAGGCTCCTATTGGATCGTCTCAGTACTCGAGTTTGATCTGCGCGATAATGGGAGCGACAATGTCATCCTGCGTCGGGCCAAGGTTATGCAATACGATGCCACCCTACAATTCCTGACCCCACGCAGCCTCTTGGACTATGATCCCTATTTCGGTCGGATATGCCTTGGATATTCGACAGAAGATTATAGAGTGATCGAGATTTTTGGTCTTGCCGTCTAGATACTGGGCCAACCGACCAGAGCAGACAGATTATTAATTGGTCTATGTAACCGACCTTGATCGCACTGGTTCATATTAGAGTCGTGTAGCACCAAGAGGTAGCAGTGAATTCTTATCCGCGAACAAAATCGAGGCTGAGTGAAACGACATATGAGGTTGGATATACATAGGACTAGTGGTTCTCGCGGGTAGTTCTAAGCACGACATCGCAAGATCACAAGGTCGACGTTAGTAGTCTGGTGACCAGACTAAGGTTGACGCCCATCTAAATTGAGGTTGCTCTGGTCCACGTTCTCAGGAGTTTTTTTGACAGCTTTCCCGTGGACCAGCAACAACGTCCAAGGCCTGATAACTCCAAAACTGCCAAGAACGGTCTTCGCTGACTGGTCGTCTCAAAGCTTTACGTTGTATTCGTATCGACATCTAACGTGAGTTCATTCCAAAGTCGGAGGAATCACTGAGTCGGCGACGGATCTCACACGAACGAAGACAAGCGTGCTACATGTCGGATTCGGAAACGCTTTCTCTCAACCATCTTCCGCTAGAGATTTTGCACAGTGTGTTTCACTACCTCGATATTCCAGACATCTTGCGAATACGCAGGGTGTGTAACATGTCCATTCAGCGTGCATTAGCCTGAGGGCTGAGTAGAATTATGTTACAGGTTAATCGATACCTCAATCAAGTTAGCCACAGCAAGCATGTATGGAGCGATGTCTATCGAAAAGCCGAGTTTATCTGCCCTCCTGGCCCATTCCTCTCACAATCCGCACACGACCTAGAGAAAGCGCTCGTCTCTAGTTTCCGCGTCGATCAAAATCTTCGCCATGGTGGTAGTACCCCAACGGAAAGATCGACGCTGAAGGTGAGAGAGATTCGGTATACCGGCATGGACCTCCGTGTAAGGTTGGTCTTTGGGCGGTTCCTACTTGTCGCTTTCAAAGAGGAGGTCCGTTGCTATGACCTGAACCTCGACACGTCTGATAGTAACTCGGGTGCGAGTATCATTTACCGCACGTCGGGCGCGTCTCTACGCTCGTTTGATTGCGTGTCCGCCGTCGATGCCGGGGGTCGCTCGTTTGCATGTGCGGTGTTGAACGAGATAACGAAGACGGTGGCACGAATGTGAGCTCTGACAGTGATATAATACAGAGGTTACGCTAACGTTGTTACTAGTTCGATATATTCGTTGAACGTAGGGGAACAATCTGAAGTGACTCTCGATCTTCTTCACCAATTTGAACGCGGCGCGTTCAATTGTATCGACACGGTCGACCTTGGGCCGCGTGTCATCGTCGTCAATGTTGGAGGTCGTGTTATCGAAGGTGGTTGGTATCACGTCGTCTTAGACGTGCACACACACACGCAGTTCATGCTTTCTTCATTTGTCTCGGATATAAAGTGGGACTCGGAGGTAGTTTCTGAGGTAGGCTTTGCTTTCCACTCTGGCCAATTAGAGTTTAACATTTACGACGCAGCTGCCTAACTGGAATACCGTTGAGGAATTTACTTCGCCCACGAGCATCTCAACGTCGACACACGTGCTTGTAGCAGTGTCATTCTACACCCGAGCCGCCGGGTGGAGCACGTTCTTCCAGGCGTTTTCACTTCCTCCTCCACACACCCATCGCTATTCCACCCCTGCCTCGACCCCTCTTAGCCTTTCACACCGCGGTTTGATTCCCGGCATCAACTTGCCTGAGATAGTCCTCCTCCACGATGCCATCCTTGATTCTACTACCCAAGACGTGGTCATCGCCATCCGAGTTCATGCATTCGAGCCTTCCCGTCCCCGCAGCCCCCTGTCGAAACACGGCATTCTCCGTCTGAGTGCCGTACAGCCCTCCGGTGATCACGAAGTCGGTACCATCACATTCAGATTGCTCAGTCCCATTGGCCATCCCCGAGCCCTGTTCCTTCACCCCTCTTTCAATGGAACCGGTCGGGCGTTTTACACGCTCGAGCCAGGTTCACATGGGATCGTCTCAGCACTCGAATATGACCTACGCACTCGTGGCCACGATGACGGGGAACAGGAGGCCAAGGTTGTGGAGTACCGTTCCATTTTACGGTTTCCGACCCCGCGCACGCTCTTGGACTATGATCCGTATGCCGGTCGGATTTGCCTCCGGTCTACAATGACAAAGTATAGCGTCATTGAGATTTTGGATCTTGCTGTCTAGATCGATACCAGGCGGGTCTACCGAGGCACAGATATAAGTTGGAGTTGTTTATGTAACGAACCTCCACTGCAAGGGGTCGTTGTACCACCAAGAGGCGGTGTAGACCCATAGGTAATTGGGTATTCAGGTGGGTTCGCTAGAAGAGCACAACCCAACATCGTGAGCCCACACCGTAGCTTTGATGCAGGAAATCAACTGTAATAAGAGGTTTTAGTGTGGTGCACAGTGTGTTGCAATAAGAAGTCTGCATTACCTGTGCAAGACTGGTGCAAGACTTGTGCAATACCTGCAGTCTGCCACAGATCCCTGATGCAGGCATCATGCAGGCCCAAATCTACATTTGCGAAGCTCCAGCTGTCTTCTTTTGATTGATCCTTACTTCTCTGCCACATGGACTCTGGCAGTGCTGTTTGCACACAGTTTCTGTCATTTGTACCTTTCTATTTTACTCACCAAATGGATGTGCTTTCTATCAGGTACTGATCACAGATCTTCAGCTAGAAGCTGATCTGATATAGCCATAGCATGGCCACTGCTGTACCTTTCCTGGCTTTCTGTTCCTTTTGGGGTTGCTTCAAGGGATCTTTTTTTTCTCACTGCTGCACCCCTGCACCCTCCACACCCCATTGCTCCTATTACTCATTGAATGTACGGCAACCTGGGGGGGCTTTCTGTCAGGTACATCACCGATCTTCAACTACAAGCTGATCTTCAACTATAGCCATAGTGTGGCTGCAGCTATCAAATCTGTACTTTCCCTGGCTGTCCGTTCCCTTCGGGGAATTGAATTTTGTTTTTTCTCACTCCTGCACCCCTGCACCCTCCCCCATTGCTCCTTCATGTGCCCTGTGTCTCCTTTACTTGATGGCTCAATCAATCTCTCATGAAGCTGATCGAACATTTGCTTGCCTCCTGGGGGCCTGGCTTCACCATTAGTATATCTTGGCTTCCCAAATGTTATCAGGACTCAGCAAGCTTGTCAAAGGGCCACTGCTACAATATTGCTAAGTATGCAACATTTCAGCTGTTTCAACCCTTGTCCAAGTGATACTGATTTATCTTTACTGTGCTGGCTGCCAATTGTAAACTTGATCAGGTGAAGACCTGTGGGCAGATGTCCTTTGGGCAGGAGCACAATGCAAATACTATCAATGATGACTGTGCCAGCAGCCTATTTAACTCAGCAGTGCAATGTATCTCAAGCAAGAGATATTCTCCATCATCATGTCCTCAAAACCTTCCAGTGGCTCATGCAACCCCCTACTCATAGAGGAGTTGTTCTGTGCTGTCATGCATTGTCTCATGGACACAACCCCTGAACTGACCCCATATCCCATTAACAGCCCATATGGGGTGGGTACTTATGGTATTCCAATTCGAGCACCTGACCCAAATACACAATGTGCACTTGCTGCTCTCGCATGAACATGCCATGCATTTACGCATCCAGCCCTTGACTTTCTTTGGTGTAGGTTGACCTCGCTCAATCCTCTGGTGTTATATGCCAAGGGAAGTTGTTCTTAGCAATGCAACCCCTGGTAGGTGAATTGTGCTTGGAGATCAAGTCCTGTCTGACATTAACAGCATCTGCCTGTAATGTGCAGCGCAGTTAGTGACAAGTGGAGCGAGAAGTTACCTTGGCCTGAACGAGTTCAACGAGTGGAGGGTGAGGTAATGAGTAGAGGAGCCTGCTAGTGTAATGCACAGCGCAGTTAGTGATGAGCGGAGCGTGAAGTTACCTTGGTCTGAACGAGTTTTAACGAGGAGAGGGCAAGGTAATGAGTAGAGGAGCCTGCTAGGCGATGTCTACCACAGTCTATCTCAGAAGATGAACTGAGACTCGAGGTGGGCTTGACGGGTCTCCGATATCCAGGTGCTAGCCGCTGGAGCTCTCAGGAAGTATCACTAGAACTATGCTGATATTGCATAGAACTAGCTTAGGGAAATACATGATAAAAGTACAGAGTATATATATGGTAGGCCC
>JBBPRQ010001024.1:0-10807 GCA_038093095.1 Boletus insuetus | reverse complement strand
TGTGTGGCAAGTCTGACTCTACATGACTCATTCATGACTCATGATGACTTGGACAAGGCTGTACTCATGAGTCACAATCCCCCTGCACAGCCCTATGGCTATACATTCTGTTAGAATGTCTCATAGATTAAGTAACTCACTGCTGTGCTTGGATGGAAATTTTGGCAGCATCCAAAGCAGGCAGGTGGTCATGTGATATATGGCTATGCAGGTCAAGCTGTGTAGTACATGATTATCTAATCTATCTAGGGGCTAATTGTCTGTGTATAGAATTATTACATTATCTGTGTTTTGGATACACACTGGTAATTTAAGTGAATCAGTAGACATTTGTTAATGTCTCTGCAAGCAATAAAGCTATTGAGCTGAAAATTGAAGGGTAGGTAGTTTAGATAGTAGGCTACCTATCTTGTGAGTATCAGAATTTTCTAGCCATTGGTTGGGCTAGAAATTAGAGAAAGAAGTATAACCATGATTCAGCACACAATTGATTTTGTGCAGGTCACCATGTCACTAGTTATAAACTTAAAGGCTGAGTTGATTTCACAATAAGTACCTGCCACATGTGTCATTAACACCTTTTTCTCTTCCCACTATGTACACAGTTGTAGTCCTAATATTCTACTGTACTTTGTAATGCTATCAGCAAAGGTTATGATTGTGCATACATGTTGAAACCTTCCAAAAAAGAGTGAAAACAAACAATCTAACCTTCACTGGCAGTAGGGACCATTGCTCATCAGCCTGTTTGTTGAGAAATCAAACCATTGTAGAGTTGATCTGTGCATAGTACATTTGTTGCATATGCTTTTCATTTGTCTAATGGATTTGCAGTAGATCTAACTATGCACTGCCACCTTTCCCTGTGAGTGCCACTAATATTTACCTATATTGACCTCATTTTCACATCCATTCCATAGAGTTCCCTGCTTGTATCCTCTATTTCTGTCTCAATCTCAATGGCATACACTTAGGTAGTTGTTTCGTGTCAGGCCTAACTCAATGGAGTGTGTACAAAAATAACTGGTTGCACCGTCTCATAAATATTCTAATTAGTTATCCAGCAGCTTTTAAAATGAACAGTGGTGGGTTTTTATAGCTGTCTCATAAGTCAATTGTTGATTCCTTTTTTGACTATCCTAAGCACATTGAGGACCATTGCAGAGCACATCCTCAGCTCCTCATAATTATGTAGCTATTTAGTTGTGACCCCTTTATATGCTCAAAATCTAAGTTCAAGAATGCTTATAACCATCATTATTTGTAGAACTTATAATAACTGTGGTGTGTATATGCATCCTCATCCTGGCAATAGGCTTAACAAATGGTTCAACAAAAGGCTGACACTCCTGACATTGTGTACCAAAACAAGACAGGCTCACAATAATTGCATGTATCCTCCTTCACATAATGTAGCACTGATGATAATAATTGGCAATACAATTAGGTCCTCTACATATTTAATGCAAATGTTCCTGCTGGGCTTTCCTCATCACTTTTTACTTCCCTGATGTTCCAGACAACTATGGACAACATACTCAGTCGATGTATCCAGGCAAGTAGTCTACTTTCTTGAGAATGATTGGTGTATTGAATCTTAGCTTGAAGTTCCATCTGCTGGTCTGTTTTATATGTCAATATATCTTCTGAGATCATATGGATGAAAACCTTTCTCCACTTGTAATTTCTCCTTTTCTTTGGCCACCTCACCTGGGCTTTTTTCCTGCTCATCCAGATGGCAATGTAGATCTGCCCAACACTCCTAAGTGCCATGGACTTGATGATGTCCATCAGCCTGTGAATACCTTGATTTCCCCTCCCTCATCTAATTCTCAGTTATTCAAATGGAACATAAATCACAATCTGAGACCATCCCAGCATCGTACAATTGATGACAGCCATAGCACCTTAGTTTCCCCTCCCTCATCCAACCTTCAACCATCCAAGCAATGTGCAGACGATGATGCAGATCACAATCCAAGGGCATCCCAGCATTGTATAATTGACAATGGTCATCATCCTCCCAGTAACTTAATTCCCCTCCCCATCCAATCTAACTATCCAAGCAGTGTATAGATGATGATGCAGATCACAATCTGAAGGCATCCCAGCATTGTACAATTGACAATGGCCATCACCCTCCTGGTAACATAATTCTCCCCTCCATCCAATCTTCAACCATCCAAGCAATGTGCAGACAACAATGTAGATCACAATCCAAGGGCATTCCAGCATTGTACAATTGATGACGGCCATCATCCCCCCAGTTTAATTTCCCCTCCCCCAACCATCCTTCAATCATCCAAGTGGTGTGTAGACGACGATGCAGATTACAATCTGAGGGCATCTCAGCATCATACAATTGATGATGGCCATTATCCTCCCAGTAATTTAATTTCCCCCCATTCAACCTTCAACCATCCAAGCAACTTGCAGACAATGGCATAGATTACCATCTGAGGGTACCCTAGTGTCATACAAATGATGATGGCCATTATCCCTTGCTATCTCCATGCAACCCTTGACCCCCCAAGTGGCATGCAAGCATGGATGATGCATCATCAGTTGCTCCAGCCCCAAAGAGGGCCCATCTTGACCGAGGCTCTCATGCTCTGGTAACAGCTCTACAGAGAAACAAGACAATGCTATTGCCATATAGCATTATTACTTCAGTAAGTGGTTTCACCTCCCTATTGATTGCTATAACTCATGTCTTCTGAATAGTCTCCCCAACTGATTTTCTGGAACATGCCCCCTGAGCTGCTCTACGACATAGCAAAGGAACTCAATTTAGATATGCTTTGTGTTTTGTCTCAAGCCTGCCGGTGTTTAAATAAGATTGTGGGCTCACAGTATTTGGTATCAACTGACTTTTCCAGCCTCAATAGTAATGGCTGGCTTATATTGGAGCAAAAACATTGCAAAGCCCTTCTTGATTGGAGGTGATCTAGTAAATTCACCCTCCTTCATGTCTTGTGATTTTCATTTTCTTAAGAAACAGAAGACCACCACCTTATTGCCATAGTTGTGTTTTTGAACTCATTAAGGGGTATTGGCACCATTCCTGAAGTCCATCTGTCCTTTTATAGTGGACCACAGCAAAAATCTTTGGCGTTGTCGACACTCTTGGATGCAATCAATGCATCAAGATATCGAATTTTACATTGCAATGGTTTCAGCAGTTGGGGAGCTATGCAGAGTGGTACTAATGGTCACAGCATCGTGTGTCAAAGTTGGCTTAGTGAGCTCTATATCAATTTCCCACTCCTCTTTGCACTGCACAACACTTCCTTTACCCTCACAGCTTTGCACAATGCATCTTTGCAGCATCTGACTTTAACAGACACCAGCTTGGATGCTACAAAATGGTCACTTCTCCTTCATGCATCAACAGTTCTGCTGTTGTCTGTCTTGGTGGTTGATGATGCCTGTCCTATCCCTAGCCTAGTCAACTTTCTTCTCAGACATCAAGTGCATCAGTTGTACAAGACTGACTGTGGCATTAGTACCATGCCATCCACACACTGATAATGCAACCGTCCATGCATTTGTTCTTTGGTTCAACTCAATGCTCCTTCAGCAACAATAATTGCACTGACACACCTAGTTGACTTAGTTAACCCACTTCAGCATCTGAGTGTTTGTCTACATCAGAACAGTAGAAAAAATCTACTATTCATCTTGCTCTCCTGTATAGAAGACTTGCCCAACATCGAAAACATTCAAATTACTCTTCCTAGTGGCCTAGATTACACTTCATTTGCAGTACCTGATGATGCCCTCAGTTGCACTGCACATCTTATTATTTTCAGGCTAGCTGAACGAACTGTAGATCCTGACATTATCACAAGTTATTCCCTAACTTTTTGCCAATTCTGAAATTCCAACAGCTACACTGTGCTTCTTGAATGCACATGTTTGACCAGGCATGCAAAGTTTGGCTGCACACATGCAGTTCTCTTTCAGATAATGAATTCCTGGGAATGTTTCAATCAATTTCTCCATTAGACCAAAATCTGCATGTTACAGTGTTGCTATATGATTCCTAACCTCTGGACTTCATGTTGGATGTTCTCTCTTGCTGTACAATTATTATCTATGAATGTTGGACACTTCTGATGTACTCTCTGGAATGGCTTGCTATATTTGTAAATGACTGTATAAATCTCTGATACTCTGTATGTCCCTCTCAAGTAAGATCTGTACACCTCTATACAGCATACATTGAATAAGAAAAAATGACAATTGGCTTCTGATATCCTATACTTACCCATCTCAAGTAGGATCTACCCACTACCGTGAACACAAAGAAAATGTAACACAACCTGTGGGTATCAAAGACCATTTCACTATTTTGTGGGTCACTCAGCACATGATCTTCCCTTGTGTGTATTTCATTCAGAATGTGTATTTATTCTAATGGACGTGCAGTAGATCTATCTCAAGCACTATCTCAAGCACCATATCTGACGTACTTGCCTCCCCCCACTTGGCTGGCAGTGGGCAATAGGGGCCCATGCTATATCCACACCATGCACACTAAATCATAAATGCCTTAAGATATTTACTTTTTGGTATTCTCTTTTGAGCCCACCATTGTATTTAATTGCAAATAACCAATTATTTGGACATGATTAGTTTATCACAAAAGATAATATTATTTCATATCTTATCTGCACCATAAAAGTATTTATGTTGCCCAAGTCACATGAAGTTACACAAGATTATCTTATGCCAACAGATTATGGTGGCATTATTGTATAATATTTTAAACCTTACTATAAACATACTTGGAATATTTTATTCTTGAGTTCTATCTCCAGTTATATTTTGCAGCCCCAAAAATGTTGGAATTTCCCGTGTGTTATCTGCACAGCTCTTGAGTCACATGTTCACTGCAGCATAGCATTAAATTTGCTTGGTTCTGATTACACAATTATAGAGTTTTGAGGTTTCCTAGGATACACATAGCCTTATAGCTATGCAGAGATTCAGTTTATTGTACACAGCCTTAGGGAAAGGGTGAGTAAGCACCAAGTCAATCCTTACCAATCATGGTCTTGGCCATCCAATCATGATATTACACATTTGGATAGATTGACAGTGCACATAGCCCCAAAGCAACTGCATATGGAAACACAGCCTCATGTAATTTAGTATATAAGGAGTGGGTTTTGTCACCAAAGAAGCAGCTGTTAGAAGCATATATTAAGCTGATATAAGCTTAATGGTTCAAGTTTTTGAGTTAATTAGCTAAAAGACTAATAGCTTAGACTCATTTAGACTAGACTGAGTAGCACCACTACTACTAGCTAGTCACCTTAGGTGACTTGTACTAAGCAGAAAACAAGTGTCAATAGATTATCTAAGCATTTCCTTAAGTGGGCATATCATTTGCCAATTGTAACCTAAGTAAACCTAGCCTAGGAATACTTGAAAAGCTTTGTTTGTGTAAAATTACACCATAATATAAGCATCCATTTTGGCACATAATCTCTAACACAGCCACAGAACTTGAAGTGCAGTAAAGCTTACAAGTTTCTACACTTTCTATAGCTAGTACATCTAGCAGCATTTACCTAGTTTTTACTAGTCTTTCAGTAGTAGTTATCTTTGCTACTCCTATTCCATACCTACACTTAGCTAGGAAGAAAGCCAACCCTTTTCCCTAGACAATAATCAGAAATGAATGAATGACTAGGGAGCCAATTGACTAAGTTTTCTCACCCACTCAGAAAATAGTTTTCTTTTCTTGTCTTCTGTTTGATCTGGTAGTTAGTGTTGTCTCTATCACCAGCTTATAGTCAGATTTGGCCTGGAGGATTGATTGTGTTTAGATTCCCCTAGCCATCTAGCAGTCTAAATCCTGAACAAATAACAACACAATCAGCATTCAAACAAGAAGCTGACCTTGGCCAAGGAATGTGAGTCAATGGCAATGATTTCTTGAAAGCTGGGATCATCTTTGGTGTCCTTCCACACAACAAATCTGCCCATCTCCAATACAACTGGCTGCTCTACAACCTGAACCTTGCAAAAGCAAGGGAACTGTCCTATGACAGATTAGCATGGCAGCAATGGACTCAATATGCTGTCCTTCCAGTTCATACTCAAGCTGAGTGTGACCTGTTTCAACTTCTCTTGCAAACCTCAACTCTTTTCACCAATCAAGTAGCACCACAATGGGTTGCCCTCAATGCTGTTTGGGCTGAGCACTGTTGGAAAATCAATTTTCTACAAGGTAAGTTAAATTTTCTCAGCCAACAAACAGTTGTGATGCTGACTTGGGCATTGAATTCAACTGCTGCATTATAGCTTCCAGAACACCTCAAGAGCTATTACATCCAATAGTTGACCTCCAACAATGAGCAGAACATGCTGGTGCTCAACAAAGAGGCCACCACATATATTCAAGCCCTTCTCCAACCAAAACTGCCAGGCCCACCTCCTGTTGGAATCTGAGTATTTGATTTCTGATCTTCTATTTGAAACTCAGATTCTAGACTGATGATAACATCAGTTAGTTCAGACTGTAGGTCTGATTACATTATCACATTTTACTCATCATACATCATCATAGATACAAGCCATTATTGCTATTGGCTAGAGATAGTACTTACTAATACTCTTGGCATTTGTCATGAAATATGACTCATACTTATCTTGTATCCTTACCTGCCCTATAGCAGAGTACATACATGGACAAACAAGTCTAGCATGTATATAAGGGAGAACTCCCTCTATTGCTCTTCTTAGTTTTTTATCTACATATCCTTTGGGGGACTAACCTTGGTCTGCATTGGACATCAGATATTAGCTCTTCAAGACTAGCAACTCTCTCCCTCTGCCTTAGTGAGTATCTCTCACTAAGCCATTTTACCTTTCCTTCATCACATTCATCTTGTAATGCCTACTATTCTTGGTAGTAGAGACAAAATGGAGTACCATACACTTTCATTACCTCCACCTATCCACACAGCCACCCCACAACCCATTCAACAGTTGCTCAGCACCACTCCCAGGCCAACTGAATCCCCAGCAAGTACAGTACTAGTAATGCTAGACAATGATTCAGACCTGCATGCCTAGTAGCTGAACAGTGTCCTTGTCAACCACCAACTCTGCCAGTCAGCAGATTTCTTCAACACTCATGTGGGTTCAGGTCCCACTGCCAGTGGGTCATCAAATGTAATTACTGGGAGTTCCTACCATACTACCATCACCACTTCTGCTTCAACCACATTGACCATGACAAGCCGAAAGCATCATAGCACAATGGGCCTGATGATGACATATCACCATGCAAGATTTGAAAAGCATGTTCATGCATGAATTGCTGGAGTATGAAGTGTGAGGGAAGATAGAAGAGGGAGAAATGTACTATCTGTCAGAAGGTCAGCTTCTGTGTTAGTACTAATGCTTGTCTTGTCTCTTAATTCACCAAAGCCCCATAGCCGCTGCCATGCAGGATCACCAGCTGGATATAAACATGTAGTGATTATTGCACAGAGACTCTAATCATCTACAGTGTACATATGAGTATCTAGCAAGCAAATCTATCTTCCAGTTGTTTGACAAGCCACACAATGTCTTGAGTTGAGACTGACTCTGTCTGATCATTTGCAAGTTGAAGGAGTCTGTGTCAGATGGGCAAGCACTGGTCACATCCATAGGATGGACTTCTTGATGGATGTTGATCATTTAAAAGAGCTTGGATGGGCAAGTAATCATGTGTATTGACTGCAGGCAAAATGCGAGGGTGACCATGACAACAAGGGTTTGCTGGGTGATGCCTGTCATATCATGCTGTTGCTGTGGTGTGCTTCACCCACCAACTTATTGAATTTAAACTCACTAGAATCTAACTATATGTATCCAGTGCCATTGTACCAGCCCATTATGCCAAGGATGATGTTTTGCATTGGTTGGGTTGTGTCTGACCCTTGTTGCCTACTCAAATAGCTTGGTGGAAGAGTTATGGATCAGGGTTATAGAGTTACTAAGCCTAAGTCTGTAAACAATTTAGCTCAGTTTGAGTTTCAGGTCTAAGTATAATTAAGTGATTGAGTTATGTAGTTGGCATAATTTAGATTATTGCACTTTGTTTGGTTATAGACTTTAGGTGTGTAGCAGATTGACACTTAAGTGAATTGGGTGGTTGCAAAAAAATTTCAAGACCAAATTGTCTGACACCTCTTGAAAGTCCAAGAGAACCAGATATACAACTTACAGATCTGATGGCACATCATGCCTCCAAACTGGATCCATAGTAGTTTTTACTCCTACAAGGACCAGAAGGGAAATGGTATGCTACTGAGAAGTTGATGCTTCCTTATACTATCAAGCTTTGATAGTCTTGTGACCAGACATTGGACATGGTGCATTCTTTTTGGTCTTCATCTCAGTGGGCCTCAGAATCTTTCAAAGACCATAGTGTCTGGCAACTTTTGATCAAAGACTATCACATTGAATTACACATGTCACATTGTCTGTCTCCAATATAGCAGAAATTTCCATTTTTGTGTAGCTTCTATCACTCGCTCTTTATACCCCAAGTCCCTGTCTTGCCAGCACATACTTATGGCATTTAATGCCCACAGTCATTACTCAAAAAGAAATATCCTACTTGAACCTCAATCATAAATCTTGAGAATTGGCTTCTTGAGCCACAGGTTACAAGTCTGAGGCCTTCTGGCAAAAGATTATTGAAGTCTGTCTTGAGCAATGTAACCACTGACCACATCCATGGCAACTTGATGATGTAGAACCCTTCCTTCTTGACTTGGATTGCATCATTCTGGCAGGCACTGGCTTTGGAAAATGTCTGCCATTTGTCATGCCTCTGATGCTCAACACTAAAATGATAATATTAGTGTTCTCACCTTTGAATGTCCTTGAGGAGGATCAGGTCAGTCTCTGCTTGTACACTTACCTATCTCAAAACATTGATTATGATCTCTCTAGGCACCAGATTATGTCAGATGGGACTTCAAGCAGTTGTAGTAAATCATGGAAGCTATATAATTGCACTTCATTGAGTATGCAGCTGTTTGAGTTATACTCCACCAAATTCCACTGACCTTGTACCTAAAGAAGCTTGAAGAACAAATTATATATACTTAGTATTTTAAAGTCCAGTCCAGTACTAGTGAAAAGACTGGCAACTGGACTGGACTAGACTGGACTAAACATGCAACTGGACTACAGTTGCAGTTGTCTGATTTATGGAAATTCAAAAGACTGGTCTAAAACTGGTTGCAACCAGTCACAACTGGTGTATAGCCACATTTCCTAATAAGTACCATCACCCATAATTCCTTCTAGCAATTTATATTTATTTCAATTTTATTCACCCATATAGATTTGATGATATTTCTATGGGTCTAATAATGACATGCCAGCTTAAAAAATGCATATCTCATGACTGTGTGATCTGAAGTTGCTTAGAATTAAGTCATCAGAAAGCCATGAGTCAGTACTACATTCTATATGACTACTGCAAAGCATGGTTCCCATAGGATAGAGGTCTCCAGACCAGTCTTTCAAAGACTAGTTGTCAACTGATTACAATTGATGTATGACTGTTTTGGTCCAGTTTCTTGGTCCAGTTGCCAGTTGCTGGCCCCTGGGACCTTTTCAGGACCAGTATTGGTCCAGTTGCCTTATTTGGAAGGAAAAACCTGGACTAAACTGGACTTTAAATATATATACTTCATCTGAGTGACAATATCTAATCATCAATCTAATAGCCTACTTTGTTCGACAAGCTATCAACAACACCTTGCAGGTGTTATTATTGATGAAGCCCACTGTATGGTATAGTGGGGTGGTGACTTTCAACCTAGCTATGCAAAGGTTGATAATCTCCAGTTGTTCTAGGGGAGTCTTTAGTTTTGAAGTGGGGATCCCACACGCTGCAACCAAAGTGTAGTCAATGAAGCATCTGGTGGCGCCTGAGTCAATCAGGGCTTTAGTGTCGACGATTTTGAATGCAGTTCGATCAGGGGGGTAAAGAGTGACTGGAATCATGATTGATTGTGAAGCTGCCCCTGATACAAATACTAGTGATATGGTGTTTTATATAGAGGTGGAGGACAATGTTGACCCTTCTCCACCTTTCAAAAATCCTGGCGTGGTCCTATGTTATCCACGTCCTTGCCTGGTCCTACGTTACCCAGGTCGTGACTTGGGTTGCCTAAGCCGTGAGCCTTAAGCCTAGCCACATGGTCGGTTCCGGTATTGGCAAGCTTCTGTACCAGGAGGGACGTATTGCCACCAGTGGTTGGACAGTCGGTTCTGCCTCTGGCTTGGTCCTTCGTTATCCAAGTCCCTTCCTCATTGTGCACGGCCCATCGTGCTACATTTTTTAATCCTAGTTTGACTGTGTTGATATGGGCCGACTCTTGCTCTGAGGGTTGCAGTCCAAACCCCATGTTGTGACCCCCGATGTGTTGGGGGTCCCTGGTTATCCCACCTCGGGTTGCTTCTGCCTCCACCATCTGTGACTGGGGTACATCCTTCGGGTTCATGCCTGAGTCATCCTCAGGGCTTTCCTCCCAGGTAGCTGTAACGTGCAGCGCAGTTAGTGACGAGTGGAGCATAAAGTTACCTTGATCTGAACGAGTTCAATAAAGGGAGGATGAGGTAATGAGTAGAGGAGCCTGCTAGGTGATGTCTATCACAGTCTATCTCAGAAGACAAACTGAGACTCGAGGTGGGCTCGACGGGTCTCCGATATCCAGGTGCTGGCTGCTGGAGCTCTCGGGTCGAGATTATTTTGTGAGGATTCACAACAATAGCCGTTGAC
>JBBPRQ010001023.1:0-10810 GCA_038093095.1 Boletus insuetus | reverse complement strand
TAAAGGGAGCTTGACAAGATCTCAGAAGACATACAATTATCATCTATCCAAGGTATTTTCCAGATTTTTTTCTTGTATCTAAACTCATTTGTGTGCAATAGATCAGAGTTTGTTCAGAACACTTGTATGCATTTTGAAGGGTCAATTCCAGTCACTATGTGAACTTCATGTCCAAATTCAAGATCAAAAGAATCAATTCTATGCAAATACTTGGATTAGAATATGCCTTGTTCTCCACAATATAATTGTGGAAATTGAGGAGAGACTTGGAATTGCATCATCCATGAATTCATTTGCAGCTGAATATCCTCCAGAGGAGATCAATCAGGATAATGGGAAAGAGGATGAAGAACAGCTGGAGGAGGAAGGGCATAACCACCAGAGACATCCAAGAACTCAGGGGCAAGAAGTCCATGACAGATTGATGCAACATCTGCTCACACATTTACAAAGGACATAATTCAGGAGGGGATTGGCATGTACATGGTGTATCAATAGTACTACTATTAACTACTAGTAGTGCTGGGCAAAAAGACAACAAGGACACTATGAAACATAACTAGTAATTGAATGAAGCATGAATGGAGAGATACTTAAGATTGCATGATATTGTCTTCACTACTATGGCCATACTGCTCTTAAATCTTCAGACACTGAATCTCAAGCTTAATCTGCAGCTTCTTGCAAGCCTCTTGAGCCATGATATGCTCATGCTTATGTTGCTGTGCCTGCATTTTGGACTCATGTTCACACTGTTTGTCAAACCCCAATTCCTTCTCTTGATGGCTTCATTGTTTGAGGTCATAGTCAGCAGAATGGTCAGCTCAACAGTCATTTATCTTCTTCTGATCAAACTTGATCTTCATCATCAATGCCAAGGTCATTTCCATACTGGCACTCTCAACCTGATCAACTATGGATGTACACACACACTTGCAAGATAATAACATGGTGGAAGAAGATGCTAGCAGTGTGAAGAACCATGCTTTTGGTTCAACCTTCTCCAAGCTAATCTTTGGTGTTGGTGTTTGCGTTTAAGCTGGAGGTTTGTAAGTAAGCATGAGGTGGGTCATTAAATCTATATGGGTGAATAAAATTGAAATAAATTCTGAAGAAATTAGAGGTGATAGTACTAATTAGGAAATGTGGCTGTATACTGGTTGTGACTGGTTGCAACCAGTTTTGGCTTAGTCTTTTGAATTTACTTAAACCAGGCAACTGTAACTACAGCCCAGTTGCATGACCAGTCCAGTCCAGTTCAGTCCAGTTGCCAGTCTTTTCACCAGTCCTGAACTTTAAAACACTATGTGAGTTTGCAGAATATAATTTCAGCAAAGAAAAAATAGATGCTACTAGAATATGTATAGTGTTACAATTATTATCCAAGCAATAATGGAATTAACATTTTTTTTTTTTTTTTTTTTTTCCATTCTACCCCTATCGATTTTCATTCACACCTTTACATGCCTATCCTTCATTTCTTCTTTATCTCTTTTTATCACACATGCATATCTAATCTCCCATTCATACTTCTCATTCACATTAGATCTGCACTGTTGCTACATGCTGCCACATCTCATGTTGCCCAGTATCAAGGATACTTGCTGTATATAGTATTAGCACTGCTTGGTCTGTGCATACATGTACTTAGTATATAAATCCCAATACAGCACCAGAAAACACTAGTTTTGTTCTCTTGGAGTTTTCCCTATAGGCAACTCTAGTTCTCATCACTTCTCTTGTCTTTTTCTCTGTGAAAGTGACCTAGCAAAGCAGCTTCACTTAAGTGCGAGTCTGTAGAGTTGTTTCATACAGCATGATATCCTATGTAATCTTGATTCCCCCATCTCCCAAATCCTTCTCCTACCATGCCATGAAAATTGGTCCATAATGAATGACTGGAATCATGATGAAAATGATCTGCTTGCATATGTAGAGATGGATTAGGACACTGCACCTAGCAATAATGTTTCCAGCCTCCCCCCAGTCCATTGAGCATCATTGCTGATCTTGATCTCAAATAGTCTGATCTATCAAATCTAGATGTTGGCATCCCCAGGCCTTTTAAACACATTGCTCAACTCTGCTGAGACATCAAAGCATTGGTTGATGAGGTCCAAATAGCACAAGTTCTAAAAAAACCAGAAGAGGCAATCCTTCACACTTTACAGTTGTATCTACTCTATCATCACACCATACATCATCCCCACCTCTTTCAAAAAAAGGTCCATGTGTTACTGATCATTTTTGATGATATTCTAGATCAAACCAGCAAATTTACAAAAGTCTTATTATAACTTATTTGCTGCTTATTTTGCTTATCTTACTCATGGTGCACAGCTCAACACAGCTGAGCATGATGGATAAAAAAAGTCAATTAGTATGTTCTTGCCACCTGAAACAACCCTCAGACTCATGCTTAAGTGAAGTTAGTGCTAGGTTGCTTGCACAGAGGAAAAGATAAGAGATAAGAGATGAGAGATGAGAGATGAAAACTAGAGTTATCTGAGGGAAAAACTCCAAGAGGACAAGACTGGTGTCCTCTGGTACTATATTGGGATATATATACTAAGTACATGTGTGCACAGACCAAGTGGTGCTACTCTATATATAGTAAGTATCCTTGATACTGGAAAACATGAGGATGTGGCAACATAGCCATGGATAGTCAAACATGTATAATGTGTATGTTGGTGGTAACATGCATACTGTGACAATGTGGATTTAATGTAAAAGAGAAACATACTGTGACAATGCAGATTTAATGTGAAAGAGAAACATAAATGTGGAAGATTAAATATGCATGTGTGAATAGAAGCAATGAAGTGGAAATGAATAGATAGAGGCAAAGAAAAGAAAGAAAATTGATAAGTTCATTATTGCTTGGATAGTGATCATAACACTTTCCCCATTCTAAAATCAAACATCCTGGTTGATCTAATCAGAACTTCTGTATGTCCTGGAATTCCTGCTTATTGAAATGGAAAGAATGGAATATAATCCAAAAATTGATAGCACCAGCACAAACACTGTGGGAAACTCATAGAGACTAGTTTCAAGGAGGGATAGACTTGAGTATAGGAAAGGTTTGATTGGAGTAGAGACTCAATATTTAAGGTGGGAGAAGAGAACAGAGATGTTCAGTTATTGGTACAGGCTGTAAGACCTGGTTTATATACATATAAGATGTGTTTGTACTTATATACTCCTATACTATATATGGTAAATAGAAAGTTATACCATAGAACAATGTGTCAGCTAATCTGACACATGCCAAGACACAATGACTGATACATTGGCCAGTCTTACTAATGATTAGTAATTATTAACATGTTATATTATAGAGAAGAGTCTAGATCATTGATAAGAAAGATAAGAGAAAGACTAGATCTGAATCTATGATTCTCAACACTGCTGAGTGTCATCAGTGGCCTGACTGGCAACATCCTCTGAAATGTCCTGTGCAACCTCTATGTCATGAAGACCTGGCATCCCCATGTTAACTGGTAACAGATTTAAATGCTCCTGAGCATTTGGAAATGTAGCAATGAAAAGCACTGGGTTATGTTAATGCATAGTCTGGTTGTACGTGTTGTATGTCAACATTGAACTAGGATCCAGTTTTTCAAGTAGGACATTCCAAGCTTCAGTGTTCATGACAATTGGGAGACTGGTCTCTGTCTCCATGTCTGTCCATTCCTCTTGATATTCCTCATGTAGAGCCCAGATTTCTGCTGTGTCTTCTGCAGTAATGGAATTCCAAGGGATATTATTTCATGGTGTGGATGCTGGCCTGTTATCAATGACATTATCCATCCAAGCATCAGGAGGGAGTCTGTTAGAGGATGAGGAGAAGGAGGAAGGTGATGAATCTGAGTGATATGGTCTGTGAGAGTAAGAGGATCCTGATTTAGGAGTGTGCAGATTACATCCTAGTATCCTTTGTTGAAAGGAGTGATTTGTTGAGAGAGAATATCTGGTAAGAGAGTGACATATCACAAGCAATGGGGGGTGAATGTGAGGAGAATCTATAAGTAACAAAGATGAAAGAAAGTGAAATCATAGTTGAAAGAAAAGAGAATAGATATGGCATTGAATGAGAGGGAAGTCATAAGTCATAGGTGATAAAACATATAGAGTTTGAGACATCAATAGGGGATGAGAAAAGTAAAAGAGAACATCTTTGTTTTTGTGTGAAGTGGGAGCAATGGTTCAACCAAGATGAATGTGTTGATTTATATAGCAAGAGCATTGTTGACCTGGACACACCCCCAAGCTAAAAATCAACTTCCAGGTGATCAAAGAGCAAACAGCATGGATTCATTGTGGTAAGATTCTTGTAATCCTGAGATAGCTTAGAAAAGGTAGTGGGTGACATAGCCAAAGCCCTAGAAGTAGAAGGGTGATTCCTGTGAAAGTTGTAGATAGCATGCTTGAGATTAGCTACAGGCTCCCATGTCCTATCTGTTTTATCATAACCCTTCTAATAAACCAAAAACTCAAGGCAGCGACTCTTGTATCTGGAATTGACCAGGTAATCAACCTCATATTCATCATCATGATCCTCGGTCACTAGAACTGTCCAGGTCAAAAGGTTCATTGATCAGACAATCTATCCTTGTATGTTTAGGATTTAGACTGCTAGATGGCTAGGGGAATCTAAACACAATCAATTCTCTGGGCCCAATCTGACTATAAACTGGTGATAGAGACAACATTAACTACTAGATCAAAAGAAGAAAAGAAAAGAAACTAGTCTACTGAGTAAGTGAGAAACTTAGTCAATTGGCTCCCTGGTTGTTTTTCCTTTCCTGACTATTGTCTAGGGAAAAGGGTTGGCTTTCTTCCTAGCTAAGTGTAGGTAATATAAGCAGTGAAGACAACTACTACTGAAAGACTAGTGAAAACTAAATTAATGATGCTAGATATACTAGCTGAAATGACCAAACCCACCAAAGGGTCTAGTGTTTGCAGTTAAAAGTACTAGAAAGGATGAACTGCTAGGAGGTTTGAGAGAATAAGAATGAAGATGTTTTGGTCTTCTGGCTATGGAATTTATACTACTAATACATGAACACAGATCCTGCAGTGCTTATCTATAGGTTACCATAGTTGTATTACTGTAGTGGTGGTGTTAGATGAGAGTATGTTGAGTTGCTGTGACTGTCATGTTGTGATGGTAGTGTGACATGAGTGATATCAACAGACTCCACAAGGCAGGTAATGAGATTCCATGGTCCTCCAGGCACACCTAGACCTGCAAGTGTACACTTTAATGTACAAGTGAAGAAAATGGCTACATTCAGAAATGGCAAGCAATTACACAAGCACAATGTGGATGTATACACAAATGTAGAATGGATTGTATATAATGACTGATGACTTGGAGGACATAGGCAGAAAATATACTTGGTGGTTTGTTTGTTGCAACCAACATGAATGGAATTTCAGACAATCCTGAGAATTGAGACATGGAGATCACTATGCATTGGACACTGTAGTTGGAAATACATCTGGTGAGTATTGTGATGATCAATGGTACAATAGTGACAGAGTCAATTACTGTCATACTCAGCTGATGTTGGACCTGTAATAGTTTCTTCACCCTCTAGAACAGAATTCCAGCCTCAAAACAATGCTAGTGTCTCCAAATCAAGGCATGCAATCTGCTGGAGTTCACTGCACAAGTCCTATTGGAGTCACAAAAATACTCGATGGGAAGAAAACCAACAGAAGATGGCAAGGTTTTTCAAGGATGTTGCATGTGAAAGCATGACATACACATTTTAAATACTGTGAGCACTTGTGAGATCAATGATAACACTATTCATAGAAACACCTTGAACCTTGTAGTCTATAAAAGCCCATGCAGGCATGAGCGGGAGTTAGGTACAGCTTATATGAATGTACTTCTCTTGCAATGTAAAACATGTAACAGGGGTGCTGTCCTAAAGGAACTAGCTAATAAGAAGGTGGGTGCAAGTATGATCTTGTCCTAGGGATTTCTAGGAAGTTGTATATGAAGGAAGGTGTAACCAAGATGCATCAAATAGTGGATAAAGATGTCTGGTGCAAATCTGGATGGAAGTGGAACAGAATGGAAAGGAAACAGAAACAGAAATGAATATCCATGTCGCAGAAGACCAACAGATACAAACAGAAGGCTTTGGATGATGTATGATGACAATCAATGGGACCTTCTTCGAAGACAAATAGGAAAATAGCTAAAAAGATATATTTCAGATCCAATACAGTAGTATTTATAGTCCAGGCATACCCTTAGACTGTATATCAAATACATGAAAACAGATGCAGTGCACTAAAAAAAACTTTGAGGGTGACAAAAACTTCCTTTAAGGGTATTCAAAGGGACATGTCATATGTGAAAGAGTTGGCAGTGACATCACACAAACCTGCAACACTCTATACTGGTTGAGACCATCCAGAAATGTCCAAAACATCTGTGTATCATAGTGCTGTTACTAATGAGTCAAGATGTGCATATGTGTTAGAAACAGGTCATATGAAGGACACCCATGAGCAACCACAACATCAGAAGTCAATCTGGTAAGTAGAACAAACATGAATGAAAGCATGGACAAAACAGATACATGTGGATCACAAATGAATAAACAGACAAACAGATGACTTGATGGATGGATCACAGGAGACTTGAGGATGAATATCTAGTGACTGTAGAGTGGGGGAATAGATGGATATGAGCATAAGGAGCCACAGGTTCCTACAGTGAGATGTGGTGAGTGAACTGGATCGTTTTCAAGAAGTTGGGCACAACTGAGCAAGGAAGATTATTGATTGATATAGGGGAGGAGTCAACATGGACATAGGCACAAACAGCTTCATGTTCTTCTGGCACTGCCTTGTAAAGAACATCTGTTACATATAACCCCTTCTGTGCTTTGTTTTGCATTGATAGGTTCTCTGTAACCATGACAGACATTCCAGGAATTAGTGGCAGATGTCCCAATGCTTCTTTGGACTCTTTCACACATACATATGATAAGCAGATGCATTCATCACCATGTACTGCCTTTTTGCCAATCTTGTCAACTGCCAGATAAGCATGATACTTTTGGTGACAGTTTTTCGCAAACTGTCTGGCTTTTATAGCTGTAATGCACAGCGCAGTTAGTGATGAGTGGAGCGTGAAGTTACCTTGGTCTGAACAAGTTCAACGAGTGGAGGGCGAGGTAACAAGTAGAGGAGCCTGCTAGGCGATGTCTACCACTGTTTATCTCAGAAGATGAACTGAGACTTGAGGTGGGCTTGACAGGTCTCCGATATCCAGGTGCTAGCTGCTGGAGCTCTTGGGAAGTATCACCAGAACTATGCAGATATTGCGTAGAACTAGCTTAGAGAATTACATGATAAAAGTACAGAGTATATGGTAGACCCCTGGTCCATGCGAGTAAGGTAAGTGATATAAAAGGAAAAAGGAGGCGGGAGTCTGAAGGACGACCGTGCTCCATATAGTCCATCCCGATAATGCAGAACTGTGGGATGTGGCAGTGTGATCTAAAAGAGGAATGCCATATGGGCAGAAGTCCGAAGGAATCCTGTATGGAAGTGGAACAGAAAGGAGAGGCTAAATATAGAGCAGAGGTGGGGCGCTGTGTGAGTACATAAACAATAGACAAAAAAGGAGAAACTATCTGGAGGATGACTCCAGTATGAATACAACTCCATAGAGTGTGAGACAGAGTCTAAAGAGAAACAAGTAAAGGAGAACGATAGCATAAGCGTAGTGAAGGCGGAAAAAGAGTACCCCCCTAGTAGACCGTAACATTACCCCCCGTTTACGGTCAAAGCACCTGTGAGACCATCCCTTTAATCACAGTCCCTCTTGTTTACCTCGTAGTTGGTCAGGTTGTAGTTGTCTTGGGGGTTGCGACGGACGACACAGTTCTCTTCACAATGTCCTAGTTCCCCGCAGATGGGGCAGCGGCAGCATGGGCAAAAGGTTTGAATATGCCCTGGTGCTGTGGTGAGGCAGAATGGACATTGGTAGCGAGGGCAGTCTGGACGGAGATGATCAAATTCCCGACAGGTGAAGCAGCGAGCGAGGGGGCAGCGAGGGGGAAGGACAATGGAGTCGACGTCTATTGGGTTTTGGGAGGAACCAGGCGTTGGCAAGGGCGACGCTGCAGCGTCCTTGTTATATCTACCAGAGGTGGGATAGGGTGTATCTGCATGTGAGCACTTGCGCAGTCCTTTAGTAGAGCCTCCCACAGCTCGTGCGGCAGAAGACGCAAGTCTGAAGCGAAGTGTTGCCTTAGCCCGCTTGAGTTTACGAGAACTTACTCTGATGGATGGAGAGACGGGGTGCTCTTGGGCAGGGAGAACAATGTTGTTGGGAGGCAGGGTGGCGGCTCCGAGTAAGGGGATTGTGGTGAGGAAGTTGAGAACCTCATTGGAGGTCGCGGGGAGCTCTGAAAGACTTCGGGGGCAACTATCGCTGCTAACTCCTCCACTGTTGCCATCAGTTGGTCCAGCAGTAGGAGTGCAAGAGGCCAGGGTTGGTGGAGGTGGCACGGGGATGGGAGTGCAAGAGGTGGTTCGATCGGTTGAGGCAGACCCTGTGTCACTACCTCCATCCTCCCTTCTCCTAGATCCGTCAACCTCATCCTGGGCCCAAGTGTCCCGATCCCATGGGTGATCCTTGTCGTCGTCAAAGTAGTATCGTCATAGGTTGGAGGGGAGTGTGTTAAGTATTGGTCAAAGAATGTGAGCGAAGAGGGGTCTAGGGAGTTCCTGAAAGATGTCGTCGAATCCATGGTCATGGAGTGTGTCGAGAATTGCGTCTCGAGACTCGTGGATGGACTGTTCCATGGCAGCGGCATAGACAGGCAGGGTCCCATCTGGACATAGCTGGGCATGGAGAGTACGGGAGGTGGCGTAGGTATGGAATATGCCGACCAAGGATCTAAGTACTGGGACGTCCCGGTAAGTGGGAATGGAGGGTAAAGCGATGGAAGCGGCGGCATTCTCGATAACGGCACAGTATAAGATCTGATGGGAGCGGGTTGGGAGTCGGTGGATGTGGACAGGGATGTCAGCCGGGATGATGTGGACATAGGAGGACACGATAGACGACATATGGTGGAGCTAGGGCTCAACACTTTTAAAACGACGAGAGTGGTATGTGGTGGTTATGGAGGAAAAGCGAGGGGATCCCTCGCCTTATATTTCTCAAGAAGTTCTGCAGCATGTCCTAAGTTGGACTCGGGTTTCCAGGTATTTTCAGAGGACGGGTATCCTCTCCACGAAACAAGGTAGTGGCGGCATCGAGCAGAGCCCCGATGGGCTAGGATCTGATCAATCTCAAACTCCTCTTCTCTGTCTATAACGTCTGGCGGAAGTGGGATGAAGTTATCCCTGTGTTCCGCGGTAGTCCTACATGGGGTGAGAAGGGAGGTGTGGAAGGTGTTGTGAATTTTCCACGTTCATGGGAGCCGGAGTTTGTATGATACCGGCGATATGACTTGAGTAATCTCGAACAGTCCTTCCCATTGAGGAGCAAGTTTCTTAGAGGGGTAGCGGAGTCTCAGGTTGCGGCCCTCGAGCCACACCTTATCTCCAACTTTCCAGGGTTTGAATTTTGAGGTTATGCGTTCCCTCATGTATCTTTGTGCTTTCTTGTGTGCAGCAGTGGCTTCCAATCGGGCTTCATTGAGGTTCCCGAGTCATTTCTCAAGGGCAGGGAGGAACATAGTTCCGATCTGTGGGTAGGTGTGCGGCTCGTACCCCATCATAAGGCTAAAAGGAGTCTTTCCCGTCATGGAATGGATGGAGGAATTGTGACAGTACACCGCCATTGGAAGGAGATCCGACCAACAGGAGATGTCACCTTGGCAAAAGATCCGAAGATAAGTCTCGAGTTCCTGGTTGACCCATTCCGTTTCTCTGTCAGTTTGCAGATGGTGTGCGGAGGAAAGGAGTGGATCATAATCAAGAAGCCTGGCCAGTTCTCGAGTGAAGGCCAAGGCGAATTGTGGACTGCAGTCCGAGATAATCTTATCGTGAAGTCCAAACCATGGAAAGACTTTTTCGAAAAAGAGTTGCATGACGCCTTGGGCATCTGTGCTCTTGTGACATGGAGTGAAAATCACCCCCTTAGTAAGGCCATGGTCGACCACGACCATGACAGAATCATATCCATGCGACGGCGGCAAGTCCATAATAAGGTTGATAGAGAGACATTGGAAAGGTCGGGAGGAGGCGATGGGGAGAGGAGTCAATGGGGGAACAGTTGGATGAGTGTTGACCTTGTTGGCTTGGTAGGTTGCACAGCCCTGTATGAAGTGACACACAAATGCAGTGAGGCCTGGCCACCAATAGTCACGTTGTATGAGGTTAACCGTTTGGTAATACCTGCCATGACTACCCGTGGACGAATCATGTAAGACGTGGAGGAGGTCGTGTCGGTGATCTTCGGGCACATAAGCCTGGTCCTTGAAGTAGAGAATCCCATCGTCAAAGCACCAGTTGTAACGACCCTTGGTCTTCAATGTAACAATACCTTATTCCAACTGTACCTTACGAAGGAACTTGATATCGAGCTCGTAGGATATGTGATCCTAGACAACAGAGGTTATGACAATAGTAGGATTGTGCCCTAGGAGGGACTTCAAGGGGAAACTAACAAGGGGAAGAACTAACAGGTGAATAAGACTGAGGTCTGTACTACTATTAGTACGACTATATATACTAAGAGAGACCATGCACAGACCAAGCTATGCTAGAGGCTATACTGACCATAAGTAGTTAATAGTGTGGTCACTGGGTACCA
>JBBPRQ010001022.1:0-10813 GCA_038093095.1 Boletus insuetus | reverse complement strand
TGCGACAGCATTCTCCATCACATCTATCCCTTCGATAGTCTGCGATAACCTCTCTTCTCACATCTCTTGTCCTTGTGTACTTGTGACTCCTACTCTCTTCTCTGTTTCATCATTCCCATTCCGTTTCATCATGACCCACTTCAAACGTGTCTTCTCCCGTTTCCTTCGTCCCAAATCCCGCAGACAGCTCCGTCAGCGCGGCACTGTTGCTCCCACAGCCACTAATGTGGTCACGTCAGGAGAACTGGGCTCACTGCGCGGACGAGCCCACCCTGTGCCCGAGTCCACGGATCAGAACGTCATCCAACCCTTGATGGACCCAGTCGTTGAGGAGGTTGATGAGTCCGAGGGCGAAAGCGAAGGTAAGTACAATGACAAGGAAGATAAAAACATTACTGAGTCGTCGTTCCCTTACGATCAGCGCGCAACACCCGCCTTGAGGTGGATGTTCAGACCGTCCAACCTTCGACCGATGCAACCCTCACAAAAGTCGAGGAGGTTGAGCAACACCAGGATGGAGGCTCGCACGACGAGTACGATGACGATGACGAAGAAGTCGACGTCCCCGAAGTCTTGTCATGCGATCTAGCGCGCAAGACCCACTGTATGATGATTATCCAGCGTCTCTATGTTGCTCTGAGCAACGACGACTGCGAAATCGCCGCCCTGCAAACGCAACTCCCCAAAAAGTTTACTCACATCATACGCGTCGCCTTTGATCCTCCCTCCGACAAGAACATCACGCCGTCAAGTTGGAAAATGCAAACGGACTTTTTCAACGGGTGGCCGCACAAAGTGTGCCTGACATGCCCCGCCTTGGCACTTCAGTACGACGGCAAGCGGACTGCATTGAATGAAAAGCAAATACGGATGGCTCGCAACGTTATCGCGTGGACCCTGCCTCAAAGAAACGACGCGTGGGCGGAGGAAGTACCCAATTTCCCTATCCCACTGAACCTGTGCAAAAAGATGAGAATTCTCATCATCGCTCCTCCCGATCGGTCTGTCGACGCGATGACCATCATCGTTTGCTACATGGCCTTTTTGACTGGAATGAGTGCCGAGGAGGCCCTGGGTGGACTCCGACGCCTACTCAGACGGGCGGGCCTCGCTCGTAGCCACTGGGCAGGCAACATTCTCGGCCAGGAGAGTCTCGACAAGGCCAACGTGGTGTCCAAGCAAGATTGGTAGATTTGTCAAAGTTTTTCTCGGACTGGTTCTTCTCGTTCTTCTTTCTCGTTCTTTGCTTTTCTTTGTGCTTGATTGTTTGTGCGCACCTCAGTGTATTTTATCTACATCGCCAGCGACACCATCATCCTCTCACCTGTTGTATTTGTACCTCATCCGAGCCCGAAACCACATCGCGATACCTAGAATCCTAGAACACAGACACAAATTATCGTATTTGCTACAATGTCCCGAATCCTTTCTTCTGTCCGAGTTGTAAACACGTCGGAGTTGTGAAAGCAAACTGCCATTACCCATGTTTCTAAGATTATTTAGCCGAAACACCAAATCAACACCTGCTTTTTCTGGTCAATACAACATGCAAAGTAAACCCACTCGAACTGCTCAGTGCGTTCGCGAGTTGTGCAACTTGAAAGCCAACCGCCGGGGGGTTCGCTTGAAAGATGGCGTGTATTTACTATTTACTCACATCGTACGCGTTGACGTCGTTTTCAATCTCCTTTCCGAGTCCAGCAACGACTACATTATGCCATCAAGTTGGAGGGTACAACTGATCTACCCCGATGGTGGGCCGCTCGAATCGCGTCTGACATGCCCCGTCTTGCCAACACTGATGGTAAGCTTACCGTGTTGAAGAAAAAATAAATACGGGCTGCTCATGACTTTACTATCACGTACGTCTAGCCAGATTCCAGGATGAAACGACGCGTGGGTGGAGCAGGGACACAACTTCTCCTTCTCTCAGGCTGGACTGGTGCGAGGATAAGGGACTACTTTGTCGTCGGTCCCCCCGATCGGTCTGCAGACGTTATGGCCATCCTCGCTTGTTACATGGCCTTTCTGGCAGCAGATTGTGCCGACCGTTGAAACTCGTTCATAGTCACTGGAGAGGCAACATTTTCTGCAAGGAGATAGCCAACAAAGCGGCCAAACAAAAATGGTAGATTTGTCAACGCCTTTTTCTCTAGAAGTTGTTCTTCTCTTCTTTCTTCTTTACGCTTGATTTCTTTTTGCGTATCTGTATTTACTGGCACGATCTTCCTCATCACAGGCGACGCTATTATCCTCCACGGCGCGATACCTAAAATCCCAGCACACAAATGCACTTTTTGGAGGCATACGAATTTCGAGAAAACATGGCTTGAGGAGCGCATCCAGCCAGTGTGACCTGTCCAGGAATGTCCATCTCACCCTGGGACATGTGCTCGACCCCTTTGATGTCACAATAGCGCTGCAAGTACCAGGACTTTTCCAAGTTTCACATCTTGGAATGAACAGAGTAGGTAACATACAAGTGTACATGGATAACCTTTCATTGTCAGACGGGTTCATATACGACCACACAACTATCATCAACGTCGATGTTACGCCCATTTTCCGAGTAGTGCCATGAGGGCAGTGCCCAACAACAGGCAACACAATGCATATGCAAGCTTCCCGTTGGACGCCTTGTTCATCTCATCGCTGAATAGGAACTCGTGCGCCATGAGCTACGGTATCGAGTTAGACCAAGATCCACGAAAAAAAGGAACAGGCCTACCTCCACCAAACCAGTGTACAGCAGAATCCCCGCGCTTAAAGAATCCAGAACACCACTGACAATGGACGCCGTCGTGCTTTCTGGATTGTAGGTGCTACGGATGCCGAGGCCAGCTACAATTCCAAGTGGAGTCGAGATGGAATATAAAAAGGCTGCAACGAAGGGAATCCAGTTGTATCTCGGTGGCAGTCTTAAGAATGCCAATCGCGATCCGACACCCAGACCTTCAAACATTTCTTGAAGGCGCTGTTAGTTTCATTCTTTTGCAACCTCGACAAGCGACTCACGATGGAAGACAATGACGATGAAAAGCACTATGAAATCCGGGTCGACAGCCAGCGTCAATCCAATGAGTAGACTATATATCGGGCCATCAGTATCTGTTCACTTGCAGAAGACAGCAGGGTTACCTATGCAGCAGAACGCCAAACTCGAGGATAAATACACCCACAACCTGTGCCAATGCAGAATCCTCAATAGATGCTGACTGAGCCGCCTCGACGTCAGATGTAGTTTTCTCGCCATCAGATGCGCCATCTGGACTGTCGGCAGTATATGAACGCCCTCCATGTCCGTGAACATCTATAGGAGTGATTAGCAATTCCTTGATCACGGTGTTGCAAACATACCAGGCCTTATCCCCATTTTGGCGAGCTTTGCCATCCCCCAATGGAAGGAAATGATTTGCACGATAAAGATTCCGAAAAGACTGAGCATTGCGAGTGCGAGAGGATATGGCTGGTATCATGAATTCATCGAGAGCCGGGTGAGATGTGTATATGGAACCCACATAATCTTGCCATGCAGGCGCCAAACATGGTGACCCGAGTTCACCTAACGCAGGACTTAATAAATGGATGAAGGCAGTAGCAACCTGTACAGAATGTAACAAAAGTGCAACCCGAGAATCAGGAAACTCACAATAACTCCAGAGCCAAAGTATTTAGCAAACCTACAACAGAATAAGCATGGTACAGACAAAGAAAGGAATGAAAAAAGACTGACTCAAACACTGCGTTTGGCACATTCAGCCACTTGGATTTTTTCACAAGAACAGGGAAGAATGAACCGGTGGCAGAGGTTGCGAAGATCACGAAGATTGCTGCTATACGCAGGTTGGTGTAAGTGTATGCGCCACCACCATCACCACAATTCACATCTGTGGAAGACATTATCGTCACCAAAGAATGAGAATCGAATCGAATCGAAAGGTCGAGTGCAACCCTTACTGCAACTTGCACTGCACACACTATTTATCAGGATCATATGGACTGTGAGAGATCAACGTTCAACTGTGAGGGTCCTCACTCGGTAAGATGTGTGGGATCGCAACCTCACAGCAATTCGGGGGAACATTGACGAGGCCAGGCGAGGATCAGTGAAACATCAGGATGGAAAGCCGCGGTGTCCGTCACTGAACCCGCGGCAAAACAAAGCGTATCGTTACGACATTGCTCCAATCCCCCACTAAATTGTTTCCGTCGTGAGACCAACGGGCCACCCTCCTTCCATCACTTGGAACCTACCAACGTCTCCGATAAAGTCGTGGCTTGTGCGATTCATTGCCCATGCTCTTTGACAGGAGGAAAACCAGATCATCAAAGGCATGTAGTAGTAAACGACGAGAGAGAGTTGACAAGATGTGCGTGGGGTAAAAGGTCGACTTTATGATGACATTGACTTGTTCGACACACGAAAGTGGAGGAGCCGGCAAGATTCGAGTCGCTGAAGCTGAGTGCGCCAATGTTATCACTATGATTGCCGTCGCTAAGGGATGGTCTGTCGCCAAAATCATTAGGCTTCTGCGGTCTCCCTCTCCCAATTTGAGTGCCTTGCGACGGTGCTCCTCCGTGGTCCCACCAACTCTGCAATGCTTCCTTATTCTAATTCGATGAAATCCAGTAGGGACAGACACGACTTACTGGATCGAGCTGGATCAAAATGAAACACCCGCCGCTTCGGCCAGGGAGAGATGTGTAACGTTTTCGACTTGTGATCCACGGGGAATGAGACGGACCGCGATCTTATTTTGCGTGCCTCGCCCTTATCCTGAAGGGCGTTTGTTGACAGAAACAAACAGGGGGGATTCGGCTAGATGCGGCGAGTGACATCACGTGGAATAGTGTAACTTTGTAGGTCCTGCAAGTCATTCCCAATTCGGAAACCAGTGATGGACGCACCTATCCGGCTGCACAGGTCAGCTTAGGTGTGGATAACAAACCACACATACAGGATGGCACCCGCCACGCCGTCATACTGGATGCACTGCGAAAACCATAAAATGACTGACCACATCACAGGCTTCAAGTTCGCTGTCTGGTCACATCTCCATGTTCCGCACTTTCCAGTAGCTCCCGCACCAGCCCACTCGACTCGGATCCTTGGGTACCCCGTCAGAGACTCATTCAAGTTGCTCGATTTAAGGGACTCGGACTTGTGCCCATCTCAACCTGTCAGGAAAATACATGTGGGTTTGACCAGACCGCGAGCATGAATAAGTGTGAACCAATGAGGTAGAATGGATTACATTCCATTATCGTTTAAGTGGTGCCGCCAGGGACAGATAGGACCCATGGCATGTGAGAGTACCACGCTGCGGCAATGAGCCCACTGGGGAACGACTCACAACGGACGGAGCGCTCAGTGTGTGAGCCGTGATGGCGCTGATGGGCCAGTGGAAAGCGAATCGAGATATGGTCGTTTTCGACGCTCCAGTATCCATGTGCCAGTGTCCATCGTCGTGGGGCCAGGAAGTTACAACGCAGTGTCACACTTGGCTCCGAAAACTTACCACAGGTACGAACCGGGCTTGTCTTGGATTTTACAGGGATGAAATCCGCCAGTCCGACAACAAGCCTGCAACGGCACTACGGGAGTTCGGGCAACCCCTCCGATCACATATCTAAGGAGACTTAATGTTAGTACTTTGAAAGTTCGTTCTGATCGGAGTGAGTATGGGTGTGCACAACTATTTAATACACCATCTGTATCACTGGCATATTTTTACACTCTGCAACCTATTGTCATATACCCGCAAAAACGGGGAAAAAAAGAAAAGCAAGACATAAGTAATTAAACCTATAGGGATTCATAATTAGCATAGCGCATAGGTCACATACGAGATCCAAGAAAAAAAATAGAAAGCAAGGAAAACAGAAATAAAACCTAGAGATGTGATCACCGCGACGCCGCGACGACGACATACGCCAACCACCGTTGCGTACCCAAAAAGTACCACCCCAACGCAGCAGGTACCCCGAGCACGACCATCGTCAACAAGATCACCTGAACCCACACGCACGCGCGTCAACGGACAAAGGGGCGAGGCAAATGCGACACTGGAGCTCACCGTCGTCAATAGACCAATTGTATCCGCGAGCCAACCGAGCGTCGCTTCGTGCAGGGCCAACAAAAAATTATCATACGCGGTGACGAGTCGTAGACGGAGATTACGCATGGCAATCGTACCCTCGGACGGGGTCGGTTCTGTGTGGGCATACGCGACGAGGTCGTGTCAGAGACGCATATATATATAGGAAGTGCGAGAGGACGGTACCAAAGAGCTTGAGAACCCCTTCAGTCTCTGTAAGCACTCGAATCGCCAACGGGGATATATACTCTGGATGGACGGTATCAAACTTGGCACGACGACATGGATCGATCGGCTGTATGTAACCACAACGTCAATCATTACCAAATGCAAGCGCATCGCAAAAGACGAGACGCACCGCACACCCCCGGAGCGCCCACTTGGCCTTGACGCGCGCGAGCGAGAGTCGGCCAGCCCGATCGACCGGGAAATCACCCACGAGCGCGCTGTGACGCATCACAAACTCGGTTTCGTCGCACCCCTGTGTCCATCCGAGATAGACGTGTACGCGGACATGTCTGCAGCGATAGAAAAAGAACGCAAGGAACGATTGTGAGCAATCCAAACGCGCGCATACATGGAGGCTCGGTACACGTACTTTGGCGGCGCATTCGGTGGAAGCGTCTTGACAATTTTCCACATCCCATTCAAGTACTCTTGAGGGGTGGGGTATAACAACGCCGTGATGTGGTCAAGCATCCTTGTTGACACGACCTAATTGGTTGTCGTGCTTGTCGTCGGGCAGCGAGTTGGTTTCTTGTATTTTATTTTTACTTGTCGAATTTTGCGTGTCTTGCGTCTTGAAGAGGGCTATGAGAGTCCTTTTGATGTGTTCACCACGACACTACAGTGCATCGAAGAACTAACGTCCGGACTAGAGCTTGGATCCTTTTGCATTATGGACAGTTATGGCCGTTGGGCCCGTGTTCGTTCCGAGTCGAGGACAAGAGCGTTGTAGTCAAGAACACAACGTACCCATGGTTATATTGCCATGACCCTGTCTGAAATCTTGTCCTTGTACGAGCGTTGCACTGACCTTGTAACCGGAAAAGGCAAGTGTTGGCTGGGTGTTTTGGCCAAATTTGTCATCACACGTCACTTGTGCTACTATCCAACAACGCGTTCCATCTAAACAACAAAGTCCCGATCGATTACTACGAATAATTCATCACGAATGTGCAGTGTCAATGTACATGGGGTGACGCGTGTCATCAGCTGAGATTACATAACCAAAGTTCAATTAAATAACTAAAAGCAAGGAACGATGGGGCGCATACGTGCGTGACAGGATTCGAGTAGAGTTGTTGGTGCCTGTGAAAATGTGCGGGGGGTCAGTGGAACAAAGTGTCCATGTCAGCGTGACGAGGCTATGCGCTTTCGTGGGTGGGGTGATCATATATATATCGCAGATATAGGGATATCAGGGGAATGCCGAGAAGGCAGGGCAAGTAAGGACCGGACCGGGTTAACCGGGAGATCGTTCCGCGCTTAGAGGGTAATAAGGAATCCTGACAAGAGTGTCACAACGAGGCACAGCGACGTCGAGACAATCAGGCTCGGCGAAGCACCATTGATTCCCAGGGGTGACGACGAACTCGTAGAAACAGGAGCGCCACTGGAGCCTGTGAAAGTGCTCGACTCAGCAGGCGTGTCGGCTGAATGCACATGTCAGTATGTATGCATAACCAGTGCAGAGTAACCTACCCGCGCCGCTCACTCCGTTGGCAAGTTGCGCAAATCCAACTGCCGGGGGGTTTGCTTGAAAGACACTGTATACATTCTTGAGGAAGGTGTCGCCAATAATCCAGGATGGTACACCTTGACCGCTGCCTACAGTGTTTCCAATGTCGAAAATACCACCAACGCACATCTGGTTTTTGCCACTTCCGCTGATAGGGCCGAGGTTGATATCATCAGGGTTGATGGCCCAGTGGGTACCGCCGAAAGAGATGGAGACGGAAACATTGGTATTACATGCTGTGTATGCAATGAAATGCTATGCGTGACACGGAGCCCATAGACACTTACGGAATCCATACATGCCCTGGAATTGATTGCCCAATGCAGTGGAACCAGGGACATTCGACCAGATTTCCTTGGCGACGTTGGATGGTGCGGCAATGAGGGTGGTACCTGTATCGACTGCGGCAAGGCCATCGCTGGTTGAAATGGAAATGGACTTGCTCTGGACTGTCACGGCTAAACAAGGAGCGAGGGCATCAGACAGCACATCAACGTAATGATGCAAGGGCTCACTTTGGACCTGCTGGAACCAAAATGCAGGCGTAGTACCACTGGGCATGTTGATGAATTCAATGTTTCCCGAGTACAAACTGGTATTGGTGCCTCCGAGGGTAAAAGTTCCGCCGGGCGCTTGATCCACTTGAGCGGCAGTGATGAGGCGGGCAAGGTAAAAACTAAATACGGGGGAAGAGAACTTGTTCTGGTTTAACAGAACCTGCCAAAAAGGCGTTGTCTGGAGGGCAGAAAGGGTATCAAAGGCGAGACCCATGATGCCTGATAATCCGGTACTCAGTAGGCCATCGGTGGTGAGTGAGACGGAAACTAGAGACAATGGTTTAAAGTGGCTGCCAGGATAAATGAACAGGGACGCACGAAGCTGTTGGCTCATGGTAAAGCCCGCGAAACTGACGGTGTCCTCTGAGACAGAACCTTGCACTGCACCAGACCCATACGAGATTTGGAGAGGGGAGGTATCGTTCTTGTACGAGGAGGATTTTGAAGGGTTAAAAAGCGGAACACCAGAGCAAGTGGTGCATTTATCGGTAGCAACCCATAGATCGGAAGAACCTGGAAACGGATGAGCTGTAATTGGCCACAATCGGCATAAGCACTTGCCGGTATCGAGAATCAATTGGAATTCCTGAGCGCTGTCACAAGATTTGGCAAAGCGAGGGAATGAAGCAAAAATAAAACATACGGAGTCCCAATGCTAACGACGCCAGAATAACTTGAGTCGTTTCCCTGTCAGGTATGTATGATATATAGATGTGTGGTACAAGCAAGATGAACGTTACCTCGTCGGTGACGGGTGAATTAGTGGTAGATCGTTTCTGGTTGACGGAATTGTAACCATACTTGGTTCTTATTGCGTCGATGATTTTCGGAAGGTTGGCGATACGCTGTTCCGGGGTGATGGCGCGTCGGAGGATGGGGATATGTATTGGGCTATCTACATTGTAGTCGTCGGGATGGGGCGCTGCCAGAGCGAATGGAAGGAGGGCAAGGAGGAGGGGAAGGGGGATCATAATTAGTCGGGGGTGGGTGGAATAGAACAAAGATGGTGTTTATAACCAGACACTGCTGCAGCTGCGCACCGTGTCCGTCGATTCCACGGACTGTCCGGGGTCCACGTTGACACCTTCGACATCGCCCCATCACCAATGAAGCGCTCCAAAGATACCACCGCCCCGTCCTCACCGTCGCCCTCGTTCTCCCCGCAGCACAAGAAACCAAAAGTCCTCGACGATCAGCTCGATGGTGGCCCGCAGGAACCCCAGTGGACCCGCGTGGACAGACGGAAAGCTAAAAAAGCCAGAAAACACGAGGCAAAACACGACGTGCGTGGTCCGCAGCGATGAGCGCAATAACTTTTTCTAACTTTGGTTCAAGGCGTTGATGCCACGATTCATGTATGTTAACAACGAGATCGTCAAGAGGAAAAACGCCATCCATGTCGACGTGAGTCCCTTACCACGTCATGTTATGAGACATGCATCATCTACACCACCATCAGGACGTGCGTGATCTCGTCCTTCATATCATCGCCGACGCACCCCCGCCAAACTGGGTCAAGATTGAGGTGTGTTTGCTCTTTGCCGTTCTCATGACATATCCAATCCCCCCTAGAACGCACGGTCCATACAAAAAGTCGTCACACTCTTGATACCAGGCATACTCCCCGACTTGCTCGGCCTCCCACCACTGCCCACCTCAGCCACAGCCAACCCGCATATCCCGATCGCGATACCGCTCCCACATGACTCGAAGACGCCGCTTCCCTTCATCGCTTCCACGTTTAGCCATGCATGTCCAACACGTGCACCCGGCGATCAAACGAGAATGTACTCTGTCCTCGGCGACTTTTTCCAAGGTCCCGTCAGCAGCGAGGAGAAAAAGAGACGCATCGAAGCCCGCATAGCCTGTATGCGCTTCTTTTCCTCCTCGAATACCCTCTGACTCTCCCCTATGTAGCAGAACGTGCCTTTGACAAGGACCCATCGCTCTACTTGCTTACGCTGCAGCAAATGATAGAGAACGACTATCCGATACCATCATACATGGCAGACGTCTTTGAAAAACCAGACGGCTGGGTAGAGACTCCCCAATCCGTCCCAGAATCCATCTTACTCCTCAGCCACGAAAAACAACGTTCACGCGTATATGCCATCGACTGCGAAATGGTACGCTCTCATCTCGCTTCTGCCGGGCCCTACTCATTCCATCGTAGTGCTTGACAGAAGACGGCAAGGAACTAACCCGCGTCTGCATCATCGATTACGAGTCTGACATTGTCGTGTACGACAGCCTTGTCAAACCACCCAAACCCGTCATCGATTATCTCACAAAGTAGTTCTTACCTCGTCTCATCACGTGGCGCATGCTCACCATTCCCTGTAGATGGTCAGGCATCACCGAGGCATCCCTCGCCATGGCCACGACCACCCTTGCCCAAGTCCAAACTCACCTTCTGA
>JBBPRQ010001021.1:0-10818 GCA_038093095.1 Boletus insuetus | reverse complement strand
CCTCATGCTTTTCCTCTTGACTCACTTTCCCTTATCAGCCAATAGCAATAACCGCTCTTATCTAGAGCCTATAGCATAAGTCCCTCTTATCTCTCTTATCACCTCATGGTACCCAGTGATCATACTAATAACTACTTATGGTTAGTCATAGCCTCTAGCATAGCTTGGTCTGTGCACGGTCTCTCATAGTATATATAGTCGTACTTATAGTAGTACAGACCTCAGTCTTATTCACCTGTTAGTTTCCTCTTGTTCTACCTAGTTCTTTCCCCTTTACTTGAAGTCCCTCCTAGGGCACAATCCTACTATTGTCATAACCTCTGTTGTCCAGGATCACACATCCTACGAGCTCGTTACCAAGTTCCTTCATAAGGTACAGTTGGAATAAGGTATTGTTACATAGAAGACCAAGGGTCATTACAAGACCCCTCTTTGCCCACATTCTTCGACCGATACTTAACACACTCCCCTCCAACCTATGATGATACTACTTCAACGACAATGAGGATCACCTATGGGATCGGAACACTTGGGCCAGGGATGAGGTTGACGGATCTAGGAGAAGGGAGGATGGAGGTAGTAACACAGGGTCTGCCTCAACCAATTGAACTGCCTCCTGCACCCCCATCCCCATGCCACCTCCACCAACCTCATCCTCTTGCACTTCTACCACAGAACCAATTGATGGCAGCGATACTTGCCCCCGAAATCTTTCAGAACTCCCCAGATCCTCCAATGAGGTTTGAAACTTCCTCACCACAATCCCCTTACTCAGAGCCACCACCCCACCTCCCAACAACATCATTTTCCCTGCCCGAGACCTCCCCATCTCACCATCCCCTGCAGCAAATTCTCATAAACTCAAGCGGGCTAAGGCAACACTTCGGTTTAGACTCCCGTCCTCTGCCGCACGAGCTGTGGGAGGCTGTACTAAAAGACTGCACAACTGTTCATGCACAGACACACCCTATCCCACCTCCGGTAGATATAACAAGGATGCTCAGGCATCGCCCTCACTGACGCCTGGGTCCTCCAAAAACCCAATAAATGTTGATGACATTATTCTTCCTCCTAGCCGCTCCCTTGCTTGCTGTTTCACCTGTCGGGAATTCGGACATCTTCACCCAGATTGACCTCGCTACCAATGCCCGTTCTGCCTCACCACAGCACCAGGGCATATCCAGACCTTCTGCCCTCACCGTTGCTGCCCCATCTGTGGGGAACTCGGACATTGCGAGGAGAACTGTGTCGTCTGTTGCAACCCCCAAGACGACTATGATCCCACTGACTATGAGGTGAACGAGGGGGATTGTGACTAAGGAGGTGGTCTTGCAGGTGCTTCAACCATAAGCAAGGGGTAATGTTACGGTCTACTAGGGGGGTACACTTTTTCCATCTTCACTACGCTTATGCTCTTGTTCTCCTCTACTTGCTTCTCTTTAGACTCTATCTTATCTGTACGGAGTTGTATTCGTACTGGAGTTGTCCTCCAGATAGTTTCTCCTTTTGTGTCTATTGTTTACGTGCTCACACGGCGCCCCACCTCCACTCTATATTTAGCCTTCTCCTTTTGTTCCGCTTCTGTATAGGATTCCTTCAGACTTCTGCCCACACAGTGTTCCTCTTTTAGATCACACTGCCACATCCTGCAGTTCCACATTATCGGGATGGACTATAAGAAGCATGGTCGTTCTTCGGACTCCCACCTCCTTTTTCCTTTTTTATCTCTTACATGACTCGCACGGACCAGGGGCCTACCATATATAAACTCTGTACTTCTAGCCTGTATTTTCCAAGCTAGTTCTATGCAATATCAGCATAGTTCTAGTGATACTTCCCGGAGTTCCAGCAGCCAGCACCTGGATATTGGAGACCATTGAGCCCACCTCGAGTCTCAGTTCGTCTTCTGAGATAGACTGTGGTAGACATCACCTAGCAGGCTCCACTACTCATTACCTCATCCTCCACTTATTAAACTCATTCAGATCAAGGTAACTTTACGCTTTGCTCATCACTAACTGCGCTGCGTGTTACAATATCCATATATCAGATGAATGAATAGCTGATCTTCCTGAAAATGACATGCTGAATGAGTTGGTGGTAATCATATGACATGAAGAAGACAATGAAGTGGCAATCCAGAAAAGAGCTGGATATGTTATATCCAAAGAAATAGTTGCACAAGGTATGTTGTTACATATAATCTGAGTTGTGACTGCTAAGAAGAGAATTGTAATCAATAGAGGAAGTGGGAGAAGAAGCAAATAGCACAGACGATGTCAGTGATGATGAGATGAATAACTTCCTGAGCAAAAATTTAGGTCAAAATTCATAAATTTCCAATATCAAAACTTGACATACTAATGGGTTGTCTCTGTATAACATCAGTGATTTCTCTTCAATATCTTGGAGTTATAGATCAGGACATCAACAGCATGCAAACAAATAAATTGATGAAATATGGTTTTGCAAATCTATTTCGAGAGGGTGAAGAAGGAGGTTATGGTTATGCAGTTCAACACAGCACCAATGCAGTCTCCAACTTCAGGAAAGATATCGAAGGACACAAACAGGACATGAGTCCTTTGGCTGCAACTTTTCCCACTCTTTTTCTATATGGTGTTGGATCCTTTGAAACAAAGTGATTGCAAACAGTGTCATTCACTGAACATGCTCAATGGGCAATTCAATATCATGATTGATGATTTTGCACTCACCATACTTTTCCATTCATGGTGTTTACTATTATGCAAAAGTGTAGGGTGTCAACATCTGCACATATTCAAATGTGCTGAGGCAACTTTGAATGCAACAAAGTTGTGCTGGGGTCAATAACATCTAGTGATATGCAACGAGCAGCAAAAGAGGAGCAGGAGGGAAACATTCCTTCAGATTTGCCAATTTGGATGCTGCACAAATACATTTATGGCACTTCCAGTCATGTCATGGGATCAGACAACAGTCACATCCTTTACCGAGGTTGTATTTGGGAAATGACTCTCTTTTTGCGAGAACCTACTCTATGAATCACAATAAATCCAAATGACATTCAAGATCCCATCGCTTAGATATTTGCTGGAGAAGAGATCAATATGGACCAGTTTATTGCAACTGCTGGTCCCGATGGGCATTAAAGGGCATCAAACATTACAAAAGACCCATATGCAGCTGCCAAATTCTTCTTCTTCATTATCAACATTATCTTTTCAACCTTGTTGGGCATTGATGTCCATCATTGTCAAGTGGACAATCACCAGGGGATGTTTGAAACAGTTTGTGCATATTTTGGAGTTGTTGAAGCACAAGGTGTAACACTTGCCCTCACAATGCTTATACTACCTTGAAAACCATTACCTTTTTACTTGCTTTTCCTTCACTAGATCACTACAGAAACCATCAAGTCATACCTTTTCCTATCACATAACCAACAGTCACATGGTATTGCATGATACATCACATGATCTTATCTTGGCTATGCACCTCATGGTATACACATTGCATCCTCATGGTCACCTCATACTTTTCCTCTTGACTCACTGTTCCTAATCATTCAATAGCAGTATTCCCTCAAAACAACCTTCACCTCATGATACCCAGTAGACATACTCTTAACTACTTACAGATAATATAGCCTCTAGCATAGCTTGGTCTGTGCATGGACTATATTGTCTTACTACTAGTAGTGTAGACTCCAGTCTTATTCACTTGTTCTCCTCTTGTTATTCACCTGTTAAATCCCCTGTTCATTCCTCTTATTGTTGCTAGACATCCTCTGATTCCTTAGAATATTCAATTCTACTATTGTTTGGCCTCACAATGTCACAAAGTCCCTCATAGATTCCATAGTGGGATCAAGGATTATTATACAAGGAAGAGGAACTCTTTATCTCCATTGTTTTATCTGGCTTTGCGACACACCAAACATCTTCGAACTTTGTGAACTCTTAAAGACTCCTGGCTTCCAGGACAAGATTCAAGCTTATATTCAGAGAAATATTTGAGCACACCTTGATGGGTTGGATGAACAGACGATAGAGGCAACACCTTGGGAGGTGCAAATTGGATATTCACGTACCCCTGATCCAGATGCACCTAACTGGGAATAATATCTTGCAGATCTAGAGCAATGTATAGTGCGTGCGAGTCAAATCCACACATGTTTGTGAAATGACCAACTATCCAATCAAGGACTAGGGGTGTTCAATTGACTATGATGGTGATGACAAGCAATGAGTGATGTTTCCTATGTGCAATGACTATGGTTCAATGGCCTGAAGCCTTTGATTAAACAGAGGGAAAACTATCAGGAGAACAAGACTAAAGTACTCTATGCTAAAGTACTCCAGGTATTTATACTATGGGAACCGTGCACAGACCAAGCTGTGTACTATTGAGCTATCTATGCTATTGGCTTTTCCTATATAGTAAGTATGCAAGGCTATGCTTACTGATAAGAGCTATAAATGCTATTTGGACAATAAGGGATCTGTGAGTCAAATGGAAAAGCATGAGGTGACAATGAGGATGCAATGTGTGTGCCATGAGGTGCACAGCCAAGATAAGAGATAAGATCATGTGACAACTGGTCACATGATGCGATAAGATAAGCTAGAATCAATGTGAGGAAAAAGTGAAAAAAAAAACACTGTAATTTGGTAAATGTTACAGTTTGACAGCTAGTTGTCTTCATTACACCAAGCATGGATGCTTAGCATGCAAACGGCATGCTCCATGGCACATTTCTATGGAGGAAACGATTGATGAAATGGGGAATTGGGCACACAAAAGAACGTATGTGTTTATAAATAACTTTTGTCTGGCAATCTTGACAAGTCTTCTTTGCAACAATGATATCAAAATACTTATGAACAGTGAAGATACAAAAGACATCATGTGGTACACAACATCATATGTGACCAAGAAACAGTGCAAGAACCATAATGTCTCTGCTTTAATGGCAAACACTTTGATGTATCATAAAACACATTCAGAACATATTGCCAGTCTTCTTGAACGCAATCGCCTATTGATCTTTCAATGTCAACAGGCCATTAATTGGGAGATGGAGCTGTTGGGACCTTGGGTGATATCATACATAATGGGATATGGTGATTGCATACAATCACATCACTATGTCCTCCTATATTGGACATCACTTCAGAAGCAGGTTGAGCAGGCTTTTCCAGGTCTAAAAAAGATGCCCAAAGCAAGGTAAGAAAGATGCAATATGATCGTACTAACTGTCTAAAGAGTTTGACAGTGGGGCTGAGCAATTGGCTAAGGTAGACTCTGAGCATTCAGACAGGGAAGATGAGGAAGACATGAAGAGTAATAAAGACACAAGCCCACCTGTAAGTGTACTGTGTACCTCCTGTATAACACAGCAAACAATGTGTAATATAAGTTTGCAGAATACTGTAATGTTGGAGTTCAGAACAGAAGGCCATATTGGAATGTGGCCTTCACAGGTGGACAATTATCAATTCTGGGGAGAAGAACTTGAGTAAATCTCACTCATTTGTTTCATCATGGACAGTTATAAAGAGCATGATACTGCGAACAAACATTGCACCAATTCTACAATGGGAGAGGCTAGTTCCTTGCCACATCGTGGACCACGTCCTCACAAGCGTAGCTGCTATATGGAAGAACACCCACATAGCAAATCATATTGTTGCATCATTCGGCCAACCAGACATAACACATTGCTGAATATAATTGGCTCTTTCTTCCCTTCACCTAAAGATCCATCACAATAATTACTATATTGTGCCTCAATGCTTGCATTACTGGTGCCATGGTGAGACATTCATGATCTTAATGTGAATGACAAACTATGGGAAGACATATTTTCCAAATTCCAGAACCAAGCAACACCAGAACAAAAAGATATCTTGGCTGGTGTCAAGTATTACTATGAATGCCAGTTGGCAGTGATGAAAAAAACAGAAGAAAACGATATAGATGATCTGATGCTTGGTAAAGAACAGGAGTGTCAATGAGGTCGAGAACAGATGGCAGAGGGGGATGATTGCATGGATGCTCACAGTGAAGATGAAGAGATCCCATTAACAGAAGCTGATTTACAAAATTTTGAAAAGAATTAACTAAATGCTCAAGAGGAACAACATGCTGTGGACACCATTTTGATTGGGCATTGCAAGAACATATTTGAAAGTGAAATGACATCATCGCTTCTCTCTTTGCAAGACCATGGGAACAGATTCAATGATGTGTCTTATACAAATGGTGATGATGAAACTCAGCTTCAAAATTGGCAGATGGAAATGGAGGTGGTGGTCCATAACACAGGAAGAGGAGGAGATGATGAAGACAGGAAAGAAGTAGATTTAGAAGGAATGGAAGCAATCTCTGCCATGGAAAACTGCAATGAAGGAGATACAAATATCATCCAACCAATGTTACCATCAAACAATCAAGCGTGAACCTTGGCACCTCCACATGTCAAAAAACTGTTGTTAGAACAGTGGAGAGCATACAATATAATCAATTGGCACCTACAAGAAACAATCTCTGCCTCAATTGTTGATGATCATACCAGAAGAAGGTGGTGTAGGCAAATTGAAAACCATTCAAACTATCACCAATAGGGCTGCCAAAGTTCAGTTCAGTTCAGTTCAGGCCCCTCTCAAGCCAAACCTGAACCTGAACCTACCATTATCCACCCAAACCTGAATCTGAACCTGAACTCCAAGTTAACATGAAATTTCTACACCATATTCATTGTTTACCTTTTTTTTTTTTTTCAACACCCCCTCCTGCCTTTTTTTCTGGAGGGAGAATATTGAGAAGTGATGAAGAAGCATGGGTAATATAGGAGAAGAAAAATGGAAAATGGAAAATGGAAAGTGGAAAGAAAAGCAGGGGACAGAGTATGATGGAAAAGGAGAGATGGTGGAAGGAGGTGATGAAAGAAGGAAAGAGATAGAAGTGGGTGGTGAAAAATGGAGATGATGGGTGAGGGTGATGGAAGTGGAAGGAGATGGGGAGAAGTACTACAGGGTTGCTAGTACTTAGTACACTTTTGGTATACTGGATATCAAACAATATGTTGCAAGCTTTACTAACATACAGTTATTATTAGTTAGTCTGGTGACCAGCCTGTCTATGAGATACCTTGATCATGATTATTAGTATATAGATTTTAATTTAGGGTGCATTCTCCCATCATCCTCTTCCATTTCCCATTCCCCTTCTCCCTTCTCCCTTTTTCTATCACTCCTCTCTTTCCCTTTTTCCATTACCACCATTATCCATCACTTTCCAATGTCCTCTCCTTATCTTTAGCATTTCCCAGCACCTTCTAGTCTATACCATACCATACTGTACCGAACTAGAGAGACTGGGACCTTGACACAACATCCTGGCAGGATGATGCACAATCCACTCTAACTGCCATGAATTGATGATGCAATATTTACTCTAACTGCCCATAGGCATTACATTGCACTATAGTGTAATCCTGTAGTGTTTCATAATACAATATAATATATCTTAAGTCATCTAAAACTATTCTAGCTACTGTTCCTCATATATAATCCTACCATTTGTGATATCTGAGAAAATCTCTAATTGATCACTAAGTCTACTAAGTACTCAACTGAATAAACTGTCAATATTGCATACAATTTTCGCTTTTGAGCATTTGAACACCACATAATGCTAGGCACAGTAGCTAGAATAGTTTTAGATGACTCAAGATATACCCCCCTCCATTCCTAGCACAGTCCAAGGGCTGCATTATTGTGTTCCTGGTATGTTTTGGTATAAGCCCCATTGGCATACAGTCACGTGCACCACTGTATATTACCATTCGATCCTCGTAGAGATAGGTAGAGATCCTTGTACCCGTACTTCGTAGTTGTCTGTATAGAGCATGGTCCAGTTCTGTTGCCTGCTTGTCTCAGTGTTTCCCACCGTTGGCCACAGTGGGCTTCCACTTTTTTTTGAACTTCAACCACTCCCCTTGTTTATCTCATTGCACCATCAAGTTGAATCTTGTCCTCCATCCTGGATTCGAACATGCCCATCTCACTGCGCCAGCTATGGTCAACTTCATGAGTCTCTATGCATCTCCACAGTCTCCCGTACCCTTTCGTGGACTCTCATCAATGCACGTGCTCCCACCGCATGCCTTGCGAGCCCCCTCCACATATTGGTAAATTGCCCATCATGACACAGCCTGTCGAGGATGCTGTTCCTGGTTCCTTTTCCTCTGTCGACGGTGCATCTGGATCTAATGTCCCAGCACCAGTACATCATCCACAGGCCTCCAAGATGTCGAAGCTTGATCTCCTGGCTTTTACTGGTCCTCTTGAACCCGCGGCAATCAACGCATGGCTCAGTCACTGCGACGATGCTTATTTTGCCTGGTCTGCATGGAATGACACATCTGTTATGACTCCCCAACTTTGAATTGTTCTCACTGGACTGAAACTTGAGGAGCAATCTGCGAGTGCTTGGTGGAGCAAAAATCGTGATCCATTGAAACTCCTGCCCTCCTGGGAGATGTTTGCTGCACATTTCAAGGACCATTTCATTCCATCTGGTTGGCATCTTGATGCTCTGGCAAAATTCTACTCGATCTCACAAGGGACTCACACCTTTCCGGAGTTTGTCACCCTGCTGCAAGCCACACGCAATGCGCTCACTTCCGTGGGTGCTGGCTATATGATCTCTGACTCTGTCTTCAAGAATCACCTGTTGCTGTTTTCAAACCCAGTTCTGCAGCTTCAGGTACGCGTGCTACCATCGCTTGTGTATGAAAACACCAAGGTTGACGTGTTAATCAATGTTATGTCGACAACTTAGGCCAGCCTCATCGCAGAAGGATGCATAAAGGCATCAGTTGTAGGATCCATCAAGCATGCTGGTGAAGCTGCGAAGCCGCCTCCTGTTTCCTCCAGCTCAGACTATCCTCTCCCAGATCTTTCATATGGCGAACGTAAAAAGCTTCATGCTGCCAGAGGTTGCTATCACTGTTGCCTCAAGCCTGGTGATCCCGACTGGAAGGACCATCAAGTGCAGACTTGCCCTGGCAATCCGAAACATGGTATTCCTCCTTGCGGAAATTGCTCGCCCACTGGTCTTGTGCACACTGTTGCATCTGTTCTGCCAGTGCCTGCTGTTGATGACACAGAAACTGTCGCTGTTGTCATGCCTGTGAATCATCCACTGTGTTGGTCAGATTTTGATGACAGCAACGAGAATGGTTATATTGACACTAATGAGGATGATGATGATGATGAGTGAGTATTCTGTTCTTCTTTGCTTGTAAAATTTTCCTTTTCCTTCTGGCCTGCGATAGTGGTGTCATTCATCATAGTCCTCCTTATTCGTACACCCATGGTTTTTAATTGACCCCTTGTTTACGCATCTGTTTGGGCTCACGTTTATTTTCACCATTTGATTAGTCTTTTGTTTGTTTTCGGAGCTCTAAGTTTCTTTTTCAGAGGTTGGGAGAGTGTAAGCCCCATTGGCATACAGTCATGTGCACCACCATATATTACAAGCCCACCATGGCCAACAGTGGGAAACACTGAGACAAGTGGGCAACAGAACTGGACCATGCTCTATATGGACAACTACAAAGTACGGGTACAAGGATCTCTACCTATCTCTACGAGGATCAAATGGTAATATACAGTGGTGCACATGATTGTATGCCAATGGGGCTTACACTCTCCCAACCTCTGAAAAAGAAACTTAGGGCTCCGAAAACAAACAAAAGACTAATCAAATGGTGAAAATAAATGTGAGCCCAAACAGATGCGTAAACAAGGGGTCAATTAAAAACCATGGGTGTATGAATAAGGAGGACTATGATGAATGACACCACTATCGCAGGCCAGAAGGAAAAGGAAAATTTTACAAGCAAAGAAGAACAGAATATTCACTCATCATCATCATCATCCTCATTAGTGTCAATATAACCATCCTTGTTGCTGTCATTAAAATCTGACCAACACAGTGGATGATTCACAGGCATGACAACAGTGACAGTTTCTGTGTCATCAACAGCAGGCACTGGTAGAACAGATGCAATAGTGTGCACAAAACGAGCGGGCAAGCAATTCCCACGAGGAGGAATACCACGTTTCAGATTGCCGGGGCAAGTCTGCGCTTGATGGTCCTTCCAGTCGGGATCACCAGGCTTGAGGCGACAGTGATGTACAACTGAAGATGTCAAGCTCGTATCATTCTCAGACGGACGGAGCAAGCGAACGCACAAACAAAACAGTCAATCAGGCCATTCGATTCCTTGTTAAACGCAATCAGAAAGGCTGGGTTAATGTTCTACCTCGGGTATGATTTTATATGATGAACTCTGTTAATGCAAGTACTAGTTTTTCTCCCTTCCAGCTTCACCTGGGTCACTCGCCACGTGTAGTCCCACCTATTGCTGAAAGCGACTTGGACCAGGACAATTTCAACGCTCGCGCCTTCCTGTCACAGCTTGAGTCAGATGTTCTGGAAGCTCGGGATAACCTTCTGACAGCAAAGGCTCATCAGGCAGCCTCAGCAAATTGACATCATTTGCCAGACCCCTTGTTCAAAGTTGACGACCTTGTGTTACTCTCCACCAAGCACCATCTGTTACGCTTGGTCCGGGTAGGAACGAGCGCAGCCTTTGAATGGTCACTGGACAAGAGCGTCGAGTCAAAAGTACAACGAGGACTTATAGAACGGAGGGTCGAAGGTCAAGGGGACTGGGCTGAGACCAGTAGTTCAAGGGTTCTAGGGTACCTTGTGGGGGCGTCCACACAAGGGTCAAGGGGACTGGGCTGAAACCAGTAG
>JBBPRQ010001020.1:0-10827 GCA_038093095.1 Boletus insuetus | reverse complement strand
GCGATGATGAGAAGGTATGGGAAAGATCTAGTTCTGTCGCTTGTTCAGCGTCAGATAGGATCAGTACGTTAGGGTCAGGGGAGGTGTTTCGAGGTTCTTCGTCGGAGGAATCAGAGTTCTTGGTGTCAGGGGATTCAGAGGGTGGGGCAGGTCGAGAGAGTCCCCAGATGGAACGAGGGATTCTTGGTGGTTGCGAAATTTTGGCAGCTTACAACGGTGGTAGCTGGCAAGGCACGCTTGAGCTTTTGTTACGCTTGGTCCGGGTAGGAACGAGCGTAGCCTTTGAATGGTCACGGGACAAGAGCATCAAGTCAAAAGTACGACAAGGACTTATAGAACAGAGGGTCGAAGGTCAAGGGGACTGGGCTGAGACCAGTAGTTCAAGGGTTCAAGGATACCTTGTGGGGGCGTTCACACAAGGGTCAAGGGGACTGGGCTGAGACCAGTAGTTCAAGGGAGCTGGGCTGGAACCAGCGGAGGGCGAGGCAAGAGCAAATAGATTGTACGTGGTACAAGAAGACAAAGGAGCTCAAGCATGGGGAAACGCTAGAGCAGTATCTACGACTTATATATGTTGGATATACAAGCATTGAGGGCAGGTATAGAAAAGGATAGAAATGGGTGGAAGAAATGATGACTAAGTAAATGGAGACCATTGGGGCGCCGACGGGAGGAACACGTGAGAGGAATGTGTCATCATAAAAGAAAGGTAAGGTAAGTCCGTGGAGAGAAGACGAGATGCGTTGTTGATACAAAACAAAAGGAAAAGAGAGAATCGTAACAACATCAGCACCATTGACTCATACATTTGTCAGTCCTCTTACTTCTCCATACTCAGTAGATACCTGTAATGTAGATATTGAATCTACAGAAGTATTTAATGGAGAAGTAATTGACTTTAATGAGTGGGGCAGCGAACACAGCATAACAAGCCTGCTGCACAGTGTCTACACTACCGTGTTTCAGCCAGACCCTGATCTGACTATCCCAGCTGCAAAACCAGCCAATCATAATAATACTCACATCTCCCCTATCCCTGGGCTGATCAATGCGCTCTTCAGTAACTGTTCCGCTGATAATCTCATTTTGAACTCCACACAGTTTGCTACACTATGCAATGTCAACACTAATGTTGACGACCAGTATTCACTTAGCTACCTTATCCCCATCGAATTACTGTCAGTTACAGCCCAGAATGTGAAGAATCTCAAGATCCCCACATTCCCTCTCCCCGACGATGCTCACCGCATCACCTCACCTCTCCCTTTCACCATCTATCAGTGAAAGAACTATTTTAACAATCCTACTCCTTTTATCCATGACTACTACAGTCTTTTCGAGCAGTGCCTACAAGATCAATGCCCAATCTACACTCCAAGCCCCTTCTTTAAGCCGAGTGATGCACTACTCCCTCCACTCAAGGATGATGAAGCACCCATAGGTATGAAGTTATTTACAGATGAATTCCCTAACCACAAGGAGATGCGGAGGGTAACCCACTCAACACCCAAGCTTGAGAAAGAGCACAAGCTCTTCCACAAGGCAAGTACTCATGACCTAGGTAATTGGGGTCACTTTGACCCACCCTTTTATTCTGAAGAACTTACTGATTGAATTGCAGATTGTAAATCTGTCTATGAGGTAGTCAAGAAGCTGCCCATCTGTGGGCCCCCTTTCTCCAAGGCTTTAACTGTGAAAAAGCCATGCTTCCCAGACCCTCCTCCCTACATCTCTCCACTTCCCTCGCCGACATCAAGTATCACAGCTGAAGAAGACCATGATGCATCAGATGATGCAAGCGTCTCAAGCTAGGAAAGTGGGTGGAGCTTTGATAGCGATTACCCAGTACCACTGGGCAAGATCGCTCCCATTAGTGCCCTCACAAAAATCAAGACTACCAATACCTACTGTGACCCACTCTTCAACCCCATCGAAATCCAGATGCACACCCCCACCCGTCTCCTCTCTATCCCATTCGTTGACGGGTATTTTGATGGGCAGGGATGCTACTATGGTGAGATCGAAAATACCTCTCACCTCCTTCACCCTCTCAAGTACACTGATGAATACACACCTGTTCCCTTCTATGGGAAATATCCCAACCTCCCTGTCACCTCGGCCACCCTCCTCGCTGGAGGAACTTTCCACACTCTCAAAGAATTCCAGTGCCAACTCTGTGATTTTGACGGCACTCATCACAGTGATCTATTGTCACGCTACCCGTCCTTGCTATATTTCGGGCAAGTTAACACTTACAAAGTACACATTTACCACTCAGATGCTGACTACCGAAAGCTACTCCCCAACATCCAATGCCTTCACAAGCAGCATTTGGAGCTCATTCAGAGTGTCCACATGGTACTAACCCCTGAGCAATCTAGTTGCTGCAATGCCAAGTACATCACTATCTATGGCTACCATGGAAACACAATTACCCCAATCTACATGCATCAGGGGCAGTTTATTCAACAATATGCACCGACCACTAACCCATTGCTCACTCCAGACGAGAGTGCCTTCTTGCACATTGCATGCAGCGTCCTGTGCTTCTATGGTCAAGTCAATCTTGGGAATTATATTGACACTATCTTACAGACCCCTTTACCCAACAAGGACTTGATCACCACTCTACTTGTCTACAACCACCTTGATGATCAGTCTGGCCAAGTCAAAACGAATCACCAAAGCCCATGCAACGTCCCTGATAGCTTATTCAAGCTCTCACAACACCTCTTTGCTAAACAGCAGAGGTACTATCAGATGTATGGCAGTGGAGACATCGTGCCACCTCCTTCTGTTCCCTCCGCTCTGTACACCTTATGCGCTAACTAGTTGAACCCATTTTCAGTTTATTCAATTCACTCCAAGTCTTTTGTACTACCACGGTCACTCATGTGATAACCAGTCTTTTTTAGCTATCCTTTCTTGAGTCACGGGCCGGGATTTCTATTCCCATGTCCCTTCTTTTTATGCTCCCCGCTACAGTAACGCCCTCTCCTAATTTTAGATACCTCAATCCTGACTTTTCTTCCCTTCGATTACCAAGTTTGCAATATAACTATGAGTATTCAAATGTACAGTAGCTGTCAAGTCCAGTTCCTCCAGTTTCAAGTTTGACGGAAGTCCGAAGGGGATAGGAGTAAGGGGGAACAGAGGTTCAACTGAAGTTGATGGAGGTGTGGAGGTTATGGAGTATGGAGGTCATGAAGGGGTGAGGACATTGGTGCAAGACTTATATGTCACACCCTTGTCAAATCCTGTGTCCTTGTATTTATAGTAGAGGAAGGTAGAAGGGAAGTCAGACTTGAAGTAGAGGTGACTTAGTTAATATTCGTACTGAAGGTACGACAGAGAAATACAAGGGTTTATATACACTAGAGATCCAGAGAAAGTATAAGTCCAAAACTACTAGGTGATGGCAATGTACATAGGACTCAGGACAGAGGTGGAACACAGCCAGAACAGCTGTACAAACTGACAGGTGAAATGTAGACTATAACTAAAAGAGATTAATAAGAGGTACCAGTCTGGAGGTGTAACTCCGTGGATGTCCGTTGCTCCTAGGTCAAGGTTTGTCTGAGATCATCCGGAGTTGGCCGGAGTTGGACTTAGCGAAATCTGGGATGTGACACAAACCTTCGCAGGTCTATGTACCCTGGGAGTGCAACAACTGATTCACACTGGAAACTCTGGTGGGAGCTGCCTTCCACAGCAACAGCAACAACAGAACTTGCCAACATTCTGGATTCTGCAGATAGCAAAGATGTCAGTGGAAGCCAGCAAAGTGGAAATGTCAAAGGGGAAAAGGAAAAAGAAAAAGGGAAAGCAAAAGCAAAAGCAAAGTGATAGTTGGAATGTATAGAATGTATGCATTTTGAAGTTATTGTGATCATTTGTGTCACATCCCAGAATTTCTCCAAGTCCAACTCTGGTCAACTCCAGAAGTTCTCAGACAAACTAGATCTCAGGAGCAACAGACATCAATGGAGTTGCATCTCCGGGTGAACCCCTTTTATATTATCTCCTTTTGTTCTAGTATATATTCTGCATTTTAGTTTGTACAGCCCCTCCAGGCTTTCCTCTACTCCATCTTCTGTCTTACTCATCCTATGTACATTGCTTTCACTTAGGTATTCTCTATTCAGTCCTTGGTCCAGAGTTCAACCAGACTTAGTATATAAACTCCTGTAACTCCTTCATTGTACTTTAGTTTGAATATCAAATAAGTCTCCTCCTAACTTGAGTCCTTAGACTCTCTTCCAAACCTTCCTCATTATCTAAATACAAGGACATGGGACTTGACAAGGGCGCAACACATAAGTCCTGCGCCAACGTCCTCACTCCTCCGTCTCTCCGCCTCTGTCCTCCGTCACCTCCATTGACTTCGTCGAACCTCTGCCCTTCTCCCCTAGGACCTCCGGAGGACCCAGACTTGACAATTTGTCAGAGATCTACTAGTTGGAGTCACAGTCCCAGGCCTCTCTAAAATTCCTTTCCATTAATGGGACCATGTTTACAACTAATGCTTGTCAGCTCAACTAGGAGAAAAACATGGAATCACCCACATGTGGACATATTGAGATGGATGCAATATTTGTGTTCCTGAGGCTTGAGCAGTTGAGCTCTTGCATGATCATCCCCTGCATTGCTTTGTGATGCAGCACTAAGTGGGGCAAGGAAAGATGATGTACACAACATAGAGGTTTTTTCACAGCTGGCATTCATCAAATCAAGATTGATATGAGTCAAGTTACTTACATGGAGATTCCATGAGAGCATGTAATCTTGTAATGGGAGTACACTCAATGGTCTTCAGCCATTTGGCCTGGGTTCCAGAATCCCCAGTAGACAAACAACTGGACTTCTGTGGAGCAACCCAAAACCAGTGGGTATCAGTCACAATGGCATGATCAGTTGGCGTACCATTACATGAACCATCACCAACAACAATAACATGGTGAGCCAGACAGGAAGATTTGTAAATCTGTGTGCCTAATCCTACACCAGACAAGCCACAATGGATAATACACTTTCCATTCATCTCTAACCAGCTGTGCTTGCAGGGAAGATGTTTCTGTACCACCAATGAGGAATGAAAGCATGTCCATTTGTGTACCAATGGCCCCTGTTATTGAATTCATGTCAGTATGCTGGGCTACAACCATGTGAACAATACAAACCTCCAGATACAGGTACATCAATCATTTGTGCCCCTGTCAGTGACTTCACTAGCAATTTGGCATGCAACACCCATGTTCAGTGTCATAGAGTTGATAAACAGAGTACTCTGCATTTCAGTGCACTTCAAGGATTTCAGCATGGGTGTTACACTTGGTCCAGGTAGGAACGAGTGTAGCCTTTGAGTAATCAAGAGACAAGAGGAGCATTGAGTCTTAAGTACGATGAGGACTTATAGAGCAGAGGATTGAAGGTCAAGGGTACTTGTGGGGGCATCCACACAAGGGTCAAGGGGACTGGGCTAAGACCAGTGGTTCAATGATTCAAAGGAGCTCAAGCATGGGGAAACACTGGAGCAGTATCTATGACTTATATATGTTGGATATACAAGTGTTTAGGGTAGGCATAGAAGAGAATGGAAACAGATGGAAGGAATGATGACTAAGCAAGTAGATACCGTCGGGACGCTGGCAGGAAGAACACAGGTAAGGAATATGTCATCATAGAGGAAAGGAAAGTAAGTCTGAAGAGAATAGACGAGACATGTTATTGGTACTAGAAAAGAAAGAAAAGAGAGAATTGTAACAATGGGTATAGTACTATCTCAGTCATAGTAGACTGTCTTCAGTTTGGGTAAAGAAGGTAGCACCATGACTACTGTCTCAGAAGGGTGCACAGCTCTGCCAAACATGTTTACATGAGTTGATCTGCATGAAAGAAACTTACTTCTCTCAATGAAGAGATGGTCCTGTGTCACAGTCTGGGGTCTAGGAAAGGGATTCCTTTCCTAGACCTAAGGTAGCAATCTATAGAATTGATATCAGCAATCCATTAGACACTAACTTGAAGAGATAGTGACTGCACTTACCAATTCATGCTTTTGCAATCTATTGAAATTGGCAGCAGCTTTGGTCATATACCTGTAGTTATTGGCAGCTGACAATGTTGAACCTCTCAGATTACAGGTTGCCTACATTTTGATTCACAATATGCAAAAATGTATCAAGCTGTGGATATTGGATGACTCCAAATATAAAGTGATAGATGAAACTTGACTGTTTAGGTGGCTGCTGTAGTTTGGCCTCTGCTGCCTTGATAAACTCCCATGTGGTGAAAGAGGTAGGCTCTGCATCATATGCAGTCAAAAAGTCTACATTTGAGGTGAGCAGATCCAAGATTATGTGTAGAGTTTAGCAAGCAGCATAGATGAGTAGTGTTATGCACCTAACACTATGGGTTTGAGATTCTTCTGGGAAGGATGGTGGGGAATACAGTGGTAGGGAGGAACAGAGTGAAGTCAAACATGATTACATGCTTATTATTTGTGGCAGTACAAGTACACCACATCACAGTTTCAAATAATGTAGCACTGGGAAGTGAGAGTCGGAACATGCACACTTTCTCGTAGGCCGGTCGTGCTTGCACACGGGAAGACCTTAGACTGACGAAATGGATTGCAACACAGCAAATGATACCAACAACTACATGCGGTGACCATTTAAGATTGAAAAGAAAGAGAAAAAGAAGCAACGAGCCATGTCAACACATCGTCAAACACGAAAAAAAAGAAAGAGTCGTATCGGGCACGTCACGAGTGTCATGGACCTGGCATGAACGAAGAAGGCGTGGTGGGAACCGTTCGATTTATGATGGTGGGAAAAAGGAGATGAACTATTTTTTCTTCCTTTCGTAACGTTGGAATTTTCGACAACAAAAAAATGGTTTTAGACTTGTTTCCGAACGAGAATATCTTGTATTTCTGTAATGGTTCTGGCCGAGTCCATCAGTTGAGATCCACCAGGGAGAATCGCCAGACGCTGTTTCGTAGTGTTCAACATGGACTTAACATTAGGGACGACCCGCGCAATGTAGGGGGAGATGAGAGGCTCCTGGAAGAGAGTACGTTCAGAGACCTTCACGCTAGAACGATTGGACACGCGACATACATTGATATTCAAAACAGTGGCCGCCCTCTGAAGCCACCACAGCGCGGACTTGAACGCTTCGTCAACAGGCGGTGTCTCTCCTACAATGCCAGCAAGCTAGGCACGGACACGTGAGACATTGCACAAATAGTTACGGGCCGATGACACGTACGCGATGCAATAGTGTAAGAATAACAGCCTGAGACAGCGGCCCAGGACTATTAAGAGGCATGACGATATCTGGGTTTGATCGTGCCAACAGCTCCCGGAGCTGCTTGGGGTCTTGCGTGCCCAGCACCGCCAAGTAAGTGTCGTCCCACTCTTCAGACTGAGCTGGAGGAGAACGCTGGGAGGCCGCAGGTGGCGGAGGCGGAGGCGGAGCAATAGGATGCGAAGCTTGAGGGGCAGCAATGTTCGGTGATGTATACCACGTGCTATGGATCGGGGGTGCCTGTGTTTGCTGCGTGAAGCCGGTGAGAGGCTGCGAGGTGTAGGCTGCCTGCGTGGAACTTGGTGGCAAGTTTGGTTGACGATGGAGAGATTGAGAAGGCATCGAAGCAATGCTGGAAATTGGCGAGGCGTTGGTGGGCAGCCGGTGATGAGGATTCGTCGCATTCATGGTGAGAAATTTGACCTGGTCGGAGAGAACTCTGACCGAGTGCTCGAGATCCCTTATCAGTGACTACGAAATGTGTGAGCCATGTTCGACATCAGTAAGAAAGTACGAACCTCCTGGCTCCGCGCCGCCTCCGTTTGCCATGTCATTGAATCCTTCTTGACGTTCAAGATCTCTGTCCTCATCTCACGCAGGATATCTTGGTGCATGGCCGAAGTCTGCTGCGAGTAGGCGGGCACAAATGTCTTTGAAACCGTGTCCTTGACATATCTCTCGATGAGAGGATTCAAGTTCGTCGAGAGTATACTGGAAAAGTGATTCGAGATGTCAGGCCTGAGCAACAACTTTTCAATCTCCACGGGGAGGTTCTGGAGATAAGAGTGGTCAGCTCAACCTCTCCGCAGGACCAAGCCACTCACGTTTTGTATGTACTCTGTCAGACCTCGTCCGACGTGCTCGTTGAGGGCGGATCGGACCTCGGTTCGCGTGATATGTTCCAGGGCGGGAAGGACCGAGTTCTGCACCTCGGCCTTGACGGCCATCTCGACTACGCGCGTGGTATTCCTTGTGAGCTCCGTCGAGATTAGCTTGAGAATCTTCTCCTGCCGATTGATGTCCTCTGCTTGCTCTTGGACCCGGGCCTCGTCGAACCGTTGTTCTGACAAGGCACACAGCGCATCAGGGCCCGTTCGTCAACATGCTTGGAACGTCACTTACGCTGCTTGTCCATCTCCTTTGTGATCAACCGCCCGATGCGCGTGTGGAGGTTTTCCTCGCTCTTTTTGATCTCCTTGGCGACGAGCTGGGCGACGCCAGTGTCACTCATGGAACCCAAGTCGGCCTTGGCTCCCTTATCCTTGTCTCTGGTGTCCTCCCTGTCTCTGAAGGCGACGTTCTTGCCTTTAGCGCTCTTTCCCTTGGTCTCGGCACCACGTGCTTCCTCGCGAGCCAACTCCGATTCAATTTCTTCGGAAGGCGGTGTTCGCAATCTTCCGGGAGGAACTTGCTGCGGGGCTGGTGCGGATCCGCTAACCATACCAGGTGCCTGAGGTATCTGGCGAGTTGGTTTGACGTCCAGCGGTGCAGCCGTTGGAACCTGGGGTTGCGTATAGGCAGGGAATTTGGCAACAGCGCTCACCAGCGCACTCTCGTACCATTCCTTGCGCACGAGTACTTGATCGACGCCGGTCGAGTGGACAGAAAAAGCAACGAGGGCAAGTTCACCTGGAGGCACCTTTGCGGCAACGCAGGCGGCATGGGCCTCGTCCCCAGTAGGATCAGCGTCCGCGGAGAGGATGACGAAATGGATGGTAGGCTTAGGTCCAGAGAATTCGACGACCTGTTCAAAGAAGCCACCACGTACGAGTTCACCGGATGGCGAACCCGAGACGTCGAACCCAATTTTCAACGCAATCAAACTGTCTCTGCGGTTGTTGGCAACCCACAGGGTCTGGATCCTCGAGTCGTAGTTGACATGGCCAAACATCTCTGGGTCCTCCTTGGCACCATTGACAAATCTAAAGGTAGAAAGAACGTTCTTTGTAATGACGGAGAGCAACTGGAACACGGTGCCATTCTTGCGGCCGATGACGATGCCATCGTCAATAAAGGTCAGTGATGATGGCAGATCGTCTCCACGGACACGGTGTGTCCAGAATGGACTCTTGTCATGAACGTTCCACAAGGTCAGAGTCGAATCCTCGGAAATGGTCGCCAGCGCAAAGTGAGGAACATCAAAGTCGAACGCAACCAGGCGCTACGGGAATGTGTCAGCAGGGGAAAGACACGTAAAATTCCAGGCTTACGGAAGGAATAGAGAAAGCTTGAGAGATGCGGTCGAGACCGATTTGCGGCTGAGGTTCGCCCCTGAATGTACGCGCAGCGTCTGCCAGGTCCAATAAATACATCTTTGTTTCAGAAGCAACCGCCAGGGTGTCGGCTTGTTTAGGATGCCACTTGACCGAGTGCAAAGGATCAGCGTCCGCGCTCGGTACGATACACAGCAAGATGTGTCCACTAAACACGAAAAATAAGCCTGAATGGACGACGAAAACCGCATAGACACATACGGGACGTCGTCCGTGATGACCTCGGGCAATTCCCAGACGACGAAACCACCATCGGAGGTCACACCTGCGAGTCTGTTGCCGTAAACGGCCATATCGATGACCTGGGTCGCTGGGGCAAAAACGGTAGGCAATTGCAGCAGAGTGCGGTCGCCGCTGGAGCGCGAGATGACGCGGACACGACCCCTCGTCATGGCGTAAGCGATCCAATGTGTTGCACCGATAGTAGTTCCGGGCAAGAAGACAGGATCTTGCTTGACGAGCGCAATGGCAGTCGACTTGACCGCATCCCTGGGTGCCTGTATTTCATCAAGGGGATGAGAGACATCAAAGATGATCGTTTGCGGCTGGGGGCTGGGGGACATTAAGTCTGAAACGAACGAGAAACGTAAATGTGCATACCTGGGGCTCGAGTGAGGCTTGACCTTGTTGACGGGCTTGGCCCGACCGTCGTTCTTCCAATTTGGGCGTGGACCTGGAGAGCCCTCCTTGTCACGTCTGACAGGGGTGATGGGTTGCGGGGACTCTGCGGATCTACCGTGTGGACGGGGAGGCTGCTGCTGAGCGGGGAGTTTGGGTGGCGAAGCGCGGGGAGAGGAGACGAGGGAGGGCTTTGGCGGGAGGGGAGGAGGGGGCATGGGACGGGATTGTTGTTGGTTTGTTTCCACCTGGGGATACTCTTCTGTGGTACTATATGGGTCGTACGAAGGGGAAGGTGGTTGAGCAGGATAGGGCGCCTGGCCGCGGGTGAGTTGTTCGATGAGGTTTTCGACCGACTTTCGCTTTGGGTCGTTGAGTGAACCGAGGGACGCCGACGTCCAGGAATCCTCGTTGGCGCTGGACGAGCTGGCAGGTGCGGGCTTCTTCTTTACGGGGTTTCCGTTTGACGCGAGAGCATCGAACGGGGAGAAGAAGTCAAACATGGACTTGCGCGGGGACGGAGGAGACTGCTGCGAGACGGGGATCGACTGTGGTGGCGGGGGGAGCTCCCTCGGGGGTTCCTGGGGAACATAGGCGTCGGACGGGTGATAGGGCTCCGGTG
>JBBPRQ010001019.1:0-10829 GCA_038093095.1 Boletus insuetus | reverse complement strand
CCCCATCAGGAAAATGCTCCCACCATAAATTTTCCTAATAGATACATGGAAAAGTCTACACTATTGGTCATGCAACTATTCTGATCGACAAACAGATTAACCAAAAACAAGGTGGGGTAAAGGCGAGCGCCAGTGGGGACGAGTCAACGATAACGATGCAAAGAGGCCGTACGTCGCATCATCATCATCGTCACGTGCGTCACGGGCGATGGGCAAAGGAAGGGGAGACCACAACGACGATGATACAATGCGCACGTCATGTCACCGCCGTGCGCGGGTGAAGGCAAGCACCAGGGGGGCGTATCGGTGACAAGGACGATGCGACATATACGTCACATCATCATTGTCATCGTGCATGTCACAAGCGAGGGGAGAGGGCGAAGGGGTAACAACGATGACACTATCATGCCACAGTCATCGTTGTGCGTGGATGGGGGGTGGCAGGTGGGACGACGACGTGCCATCCTCGTCGTTGTTGCATGGGTGAGGGCAATGTTGCCTCGTCGTCGTCGTCATGAGCTTCGCAGGCGAGGGGAGAGGGCAATGGGGTGATGATTGTCGTTGTACGTGGATGAGGGGTGATGGGAGGGACGACGACGACGACGACGACGACGCTGTGTGTGGGTGAGCCTGAAGGGTGAGGGTAAGGGAAATGGAAGACGACAACAACACGACATACATGTTGTGTCGTCGCCGTTCGCAGGTGAGGGTGAGCACCACAACGACGACGCAGTCATACTCATCATGGCCTGTGAGGGGTAAGGGACGACGTGACATGACATGTGCATCGTGTTGTTGTTGTTGTTGATATGCGTCATATCTCCGTGCGCGGGTGAGGAGTCAAGGACCAGAATACCGCAATGACATCGCGGTTATTGTGTCTGGATAATGCAGGAACAGGTAAGGTGATGGCAGCGATGAGTCGCCGATGTGATGGTGCGACTGGGTGAAGACAAGCGAATTGTCATTATGTAATTTATTGGTCAGCATTAGTCGTCCGCAGTAATACCCCCAAACCTTCCTACGTGGCCCGGCGTACCCATTACCAACGTGAGCACACGAAGTGCGTTGCAGCACCCAACAACACCGTTAGAAGACCCTGAAGACACGCCGGGTGATGACAAACGTCATCTAGACGTACTGCCAGAGCTGCCCAACGCAGCTGCGAGCACGGAGGGACAGGGCGAGGGGACAGACGCGGAATGAATCAAGTGGGCGAGGTCGAAGTGGTGGGATGAACTCACAGGCGGCGGAGAATTCCCACACCTACCAGCACCTCCAAAACTACCCGAGAATTCCCTGCAACAACAAAAGGAAGCCGCGCATGCTGAGTGCAAGGGGGAGTGGAGCAGGCACGCGGGTCTTGAGGATGCGTACTCCAGCATCGAAAGGATGGTGATCAGGGCGAATCATGAGAGAGATTGGAGCCGCGGGAACAATAAGCATGATGTCCAAAAATATAATGCGAGATATATGGCGCAACGAGTGATGGGCACTGGGACTCGACACGAGTCGAAACGCGACCGCTAGATACTAGGTGAGTCAACAAGAGAAGCGCAGCGATAATAAAAATATACCCGTATTATCTATACCAAACTCCGCGCATTACAGTAGACTTGCACATTGTCGAGGACGAGTGATAACAAAATGATAGGAAGATTGATGTTAGCTAAATCAGGAATGCGATTGGGAAAATTGAATTTGCAATTGAGGTGGCTTTCCGTGCTGCTATACAAACTCAACGTTCATTGGCCCCCAACAAAAGCGTCCTGGGTGATATGGAAGGCACGCCTCTGGACCTGACAGATATGCTAACGATGTACATGCGCACTAGTTTTATCCAGAGGGGCGGTTTTGCGGGAGATTCCAAACCCTTAAATATCGGCTACCTACATTTGCCTGGCCGAGTCTTGCCAGCCACAGAACTCCCAACAAAGCTGGTATGCGAGGCGGACCACATACTGGAGGTGCTGCTTCAAGCGAGTCACAATCGGGGTAGGTCATATTTTGCGGATTTATTGATCCCCCTCAAATTATTTCAGTCGTTATTGATGATTTCGATCCCATGGAGAAAGCACCAGCACTAAAACACGTGTCCCAGATCGATTTTACGATGTGCGAAAGGGTGGATTCCCCGACATTATTCATAAATGAAAGTGGTTACGTGCTGGCATGGTATTTGCCGCGCGCTGTGGGCATGGTCAACCAGGTATGAAAGTCGTTTTTTCCCGGCGCAGCAACCAAAATTTAGCATCCCGTAGGTGCGAATTTGGGAGGCCTTGGAGTTGTTAAAGATTCCATTGGAGCGTAGTCTCACTAGACGGGGCAGATCTGGTACCTCATGGCGGACTGATGAAGAATTATTCCGCGAGGGGGCCACATGGAAGGGGAGCATCGACCTGTCGCCAGGCTGGTTTCCTCAAGGACATTCAGTGAGGACTATGTCATATGTTGCTGCAGAACGGGTTACCATTTTTGCCTGCAGCACGAGAGCGCTCCGCTCCAGATGGCCAAAATATTACGGCCAGGTCAACCCGACTCGGAACCGATCCGAAAGTGGTTGAAGGAAATGGCGGGAATAAACTCAATTGTGTCAGCTGCTATGTCAATTATGCATCCCGACATGCATCTTCGCGCTAGGGAGGTGATGAACCGCATGTGGAACAATGCAGTGGATCAAAATGACTCCGATATGAGCGACATTTTGCGTCTGTGGCCATCCATATTCAATGTCTTGTCGGTGATGGTCAACCGCTGCAGCCCGCTACATCTTGATAGAGGTGGATCCCCACAATTTCTCGATCATTTGCTGACAGTTGGACATTACGAGAATCTGGACATGTGTATGCCATCCTTCAGGCGAATTCTATCGTATCCCCCTGGGAGCATGTTGGCGTTTTCAGGTCAGAGAGTTATCCATGGCGTCCCGATGACTCAGAAGAACCGGGCATGCTTTGCTTGGTACATGCGGGAAAGGGTTCACCAAGGCATGAACGTTCAAAGAACAGATTTTCCCCATGTAGATGACCACGGCATGTAATATAATCCCTAGTACATGGGTGAACCATTATCTGAACGGTTGCATGCTGATGGGAAATTCCCTCAATCTCATTTTGCTGAGATGTAGAGTTACTTTAATGCAAAGTTTAGCCAAGAAGATAGATATCATGTTGTTGATGGTGTTGGGCCATTGACGACATTGCATTGTCGTCTTCGTTGCTGTTGTTGTAACATTGGGGGGCCATCTATTGTGCCGTTGTCGTTGCAGCATCATTGGTGGCGCTGGGCCATTGACAGACATCACGTCATCATCGGTGAGGATAGTAAAACAATAGTAAGTAGTTATTATTGATTTATGATGCGACTTACCTTGATGCTCGGGGTGGGCGGCTGAATATTGAATGTTGAATGAGCGAGACGGGTGAACTTGTCATATTTGGCAGCTAGCACCTATGCCACCGCGCTTGCAGGCATGGGCTTAGCAAGGGTATCCGCAGTACAGACTCGTACCCCCAACTTTGTCACATAGGAGCACTATTTTCATGAATGGGAGCACTGCTTTGTCGAGTGGGAATACAACCGAGAGTGCCACCTTCCTCGTATTGGGCTAAGAGTACCGCGTTGTGATATTTGTAGAGAGTCATGTAGCATTGCAGATGTCAGATATACTAAAGTAAAAACAAAGGGATAGTCAAAGATGGTACTCGCGTGGCGCATTCGTTTCGATGAAGCACTGCTTCCCGTCACCTGTAAAGTGTTTTCTCTCCCGCGAGCATAACGTTCAGGGGTTCGCTTGGGCAGTGTATGACTTCGTCAGATGGCATGACGGTACAGGTGAATCTGGGAGTCCATCAGATATGTTTTCCTTGCCCTGCGATGAGAGCTGAGCATCTCTGTCAACTGCTGTCGTCGATCGATCATGTGACCTTGCACATCGTCTCTCCCTTTTGATCAACGCATTTCAGTGCATTGTCCAGCTCTCCCTTTCATCCTACATGTCTCGGTGAGCTTTCCCAGCCTCGGCTCCTGCATTCGTGTTTTGGCTTGCGACGCCTACGGTTCACTCGACTTTGGTTCTGCGACCTATATCAAGGTGAAAATGCTCAGGGTATTATACTGTGTCAGGTGGGTTGTCGCATAATGTCAAGAAACCAAGCCAGGATGTCCTTGGGGTAAGGGGATCACATCCGGAGACGTCAATAGCAATTGGAAGCGTTGCAAGGATGTCGAACACGATGGATGCAATGGGAAATGAAGGGTGATGGATGGTGCAATGAGCAGTGAGCACTGACTCGAAAATGAGTAGAAGCATGGCAGTTGCTAGCTGAACACAACTTAGAGGCGCAAGCGACGTACCTAGCCCACCCACAGACAAAATGCCCTACTGAACCCGCCAACCCACCGCATCGACATGGAAAGCTAAAGAAACAGAATAGGTCAGCCAGAACCATGAGCAAGACTGCTCACCAAGCCATATGGTCGCACCAAGACATCATTGGAATGGTCAGTACACCGTCGCAGCAGGATCATGCAGTGGGAAAACAACAAATACAAATAATCAACTCCTCTTCCGATGGAGTCAGGGAATGTGAGAGATAGAAAGAGCAATATCATTGAATGTAACATTCAGGGCACAATTCCACAGCATCAGAGATCCGGGGGAAGATGTGTCGACGACAGAGGGTCTCGCAGTGGACATCCTCTAAGCTATGGTCTGAATAGAAGGAGTGGCCAGTCAGCCCAGTCCATTTGCGTCCCGGGAATTATTGCGCACCCTGACCACCATAAATTTGGATGCTCAGAGCTGAGTAATTACTATAGCATAACACTAGCTACAACAGGATGTAATGTCCACCATGGGGCAAACCCTTGCGGAAAATAAACCAGTATTTTTAAGAAAAAGAAAAAAGACCACTGCTCCCCTAGGTATGTCGTCGCCTTTCCGATGAAGTGTGTTGCTCATTTTATCTCTCAATGTTGCATGATTTCATTGAGATTCATTAAACAAGCACCCAATGTCTTGAGTACATAACAAACAAGTTGAAAAACAGAGTTGCTGATGGGGTCAACATATGTGTAATGTGAATAGTTGGTAGATAAAAACGGCAATTATACTCCTATACCTCTGTGTGCAGGAATTGGAATTCGCTGGTATCAAGAGTGCGGGTAGGTTCAGGCGGATTGGAGGGATTGCGATTTATCCAGAATGAGAAATTACCCCAGAGCTCCCCGTCATCAAATGTGGCGTCACCTTACTTCGGGCATCACCTCCCAATCGGCATTTGTGGATATCAACCCATAGCAGATTGGAGGGGCAGATTATCCAGATCAGGAATTACCAGAGAGCTCGTTGTTGAATGTGATGTCACCTTGCTTCAGGCGTCACCTCCCTGTATTGATCCTTAGCACTCGGGTATCTCGGAAGTGGTCAAGAAATGTATGATAGAAATAAATTGAAACTAAATTCAAGGGTTCACATATTTATGGGAATATGAGAACCACGCCCATTCACTTCTATTACTAGGCGATCGCCTCTCATGTATCCAGATGCAGTCCAGCAAGTTCCTCCACCTGCATGTCTATGGGTGAATATAAAGGCTGAGCCAGTTGTTGAAATTCCATTTGCCCAATTTCAGCAAGGCCTTCGATCCCGCGATCATCATGAACATTTTCCTCAAACATACATGAAATATCATCCATGGCCTTCAAGTCACCTGCGAACCATGGTAGTGTTTGCGGATTTGTTTGGGAGCCCTCTCCTGGAAGACCACCGGCTTTGATAGCTGGTTCACTGACCTACGTGCCGCCAATATTGATTATGCATGTGTGGAATAATGATTGGCCAAATGTGACTTACAGGATTGGGGTCCTGGATTGCAGGAATTGAATTCTGCTCTTCGGTATTGGCCTCAGTAGTGTTGGACGTTGGGGAAGGAACTATGGTCGTAGTGTGAGATGATCCTGCACCTGCATCGAGAGGAAAGCGGAGGCACCCCTCTGGGCGATCATTGAGAGGACCTAAGATGAGCTGGCGGGTAGCTTCAACATTGCTTTCCAGATGAATTATGGCGGACGAGACGTGCTGCATTTTCGTGAGGAGATCATCCAGCTCGGACCTCAGAGAGTCGTTCTTGACCTTCAGGGCCATTACTTGACTTTTTAACTCTTCATGCTCCTTTCGGGACACTAATAGCTCCCCTTGCACGCTGTAAGTAGTTTCAAGTGACATGCCTAGTTGCGCTGGTCGAAGGGCAGATTTAGAGGGCTCAGAAAGGTGAGCTGCGCTAGAGGGGGGATGTATGGGTTCGCGGGCTGCATCTGTGGGAGCTTTGGCAGGAACCTTTCGATCTACCAAATGTCAATAAATGTTGGTATGCAATGCTAAACATTAGCAAGTGCGTACTCTTTATTTTACTACCCCGAGATGATGCTCGCCGGCGTTTTGCGGGAGGAGTCGGCGATTTTCTGCGTGGTTCTGATGGGCCTTTTTCTTCAGGAGACTCTGATGGACCCAAAGAATGCGGAGCTCTGCATCTTCTAGGGGGAGAGGAATCTGCGAAAGGAGGTGACAGCTGTCGGGTGGGTATGCGGGACAGTGCTCTAGATCTCCCGCGTGGACCAGCGTAATCGCACTTCTTTCTTCTCATCTTGCATTGAACACAGGACCCACCATTGTGGGAGAGGGAGCATTTGAGATTTCCCTTCAGGCAAGATGAACAGGTGCCAGGGACCTGTTGCCCAGGGGAGCAAGTGGGAAATATCCCTCGAGACCCCCCGCTTTTGCAGTTGGCATTTCCGCGAATGGTAGAGCAACCGCGATGGCATTCATCCTCAACTTCACCCTCTTCCCTGAGTGTGGTCTCGCTCTCTTCCATGGTGATGTCTTCATCTGCCGATGCGTCGAGGTTTGATGGAGATCCGGACGGATGTGCGGCTGCATTGCCGCGTTCGACAGGAGAAGTGCCACGCACTATTTGCAAGCACTGCGTGGCAGCTTCGAGGTCATTCTCACGCTTTCCTTCCTTGTTCCCAGTCGCTTGGAACGGGGACTGACCAGGATGGTTGCGCTGACCAAGTGGGTCACCTGGCACGCTGGGAATGTTTGCAGTAACGGAGGTTGTCCCTGTTGATGAGGTGGGACTCGCGGAGCGATACCACGGGTGGGATTTCAGCAGTTCCACAGGGCAATCAATAATTTTCTTCCATTCGGGCCACCCTTCGTCTTTGCCGTGCCAGAACATCTTCGTGGCAACAACAAGATCAGGAACAGTTGTCGCCATATTCACCACTCTGGACGCAATCTTCTGCAAAAAAATTGTCGTCACATCTGGTTGCATAGGCAACGTCGTACCAATTGTCCTTCCATCTGCTCTTGAGCCTGAGTCCAAGCTGAGGCGGAATTCAATGGAATAAATGTTTCAAAAATGTGATAAATTGTGGAATCAATGTTGGCAAGAACAGTGTTAGCGAGGTTTGCATCCATGGCGTGGGTGGAACTGAGGAATCTCGAACGCAAGAGGGAATATCTTTTTATACAAGCCCGAACGCGTCTTTGCTTTGCATTTACCGACACGCGAATCATATTTCCCACGATCAAGCCGCAGCTTGCGATATTCGATATTCTCATGCTTGACACAATGATTCCCTGGCTGTCTGAATCAGTCTGATGAATGATGAATGCAGAACCACCAAGGCTGGCAAGGGCTCTTCTTTTTTTGGCACCCTCATCCACTGCTCTCTACACCAAGTTCATCCCTTTATTCCCACCAATTGTTAAAGAACCTCCAAGTGCTAGCACCACTGTCAACACCTGCAGACACATATTAAAAACAGGTGGGACAGGTGACGATTGGCAGCCAATGTATAACTGATGCCTTCAGGATGCTCCCGATTTCTCCCACTGTGATGCCATTGAGTCAAACAACCAACAATGTTTCGCGTGCGGAAGGCCCATCCCGTCAGTCCTGCACATTGCTTTCCCCGCCTTTCAATGCGCCTAAACCTCAAGAAACGCTGGGTCTGCGCAGCTATCATGCTCTCCCTGTGACTTCATTTGCTGCTCACTCTGATCAGTTCCCAGCTCCTGAGGTATTTCCTTCTTCGGAGCACACTAGAAGGCATAACATAAAAATTCAGTGTTTTTCTCAGTCTCCTAACCACAGGCGAAATTGGCGCGAAGAACTTCATGGTCTGTTCATTCCATCAGATCCACCACCCCACCCAATGGTTCTAGAATGCAATGTCTTCCAAAACGCATGTCAATCACGGTTTAATGAGCAATCTATCTCTACATTCCCCCAAAACAAACTTGTGATTGAAGTTCGAACACAATTGCCTGCAGAAGAGAATGGGCGCTTGGACATTGATGAGCTGACAAGTATGTCATTTTTTACCCTTTAATTTTTTCCTCAAGGGCAATCTGTTGATGGCGATAATTTGGATGTGCCAGCGCAAACATTCTGGGTGCTAGACATGCAGTTTCCGAAACACATTGAGTCACTAAGGAATCGAGAAGTCAGAGCTGAAATGCGACTTGCCCTCCATACGCGCATAAATGAAAAAGGTTCTCCATTTTAGGCAATTTGTGATGCTGACTTATACTTCAACCATAGAGGTGGCTCTCAACACCTCTGACGCGGATTATGCTGAGAGATCACGCAGGGATGAACCAACATCTCGCGTGTTATGTGAGTATGCTCAATTACATAAGTTGGCTTGCCAACGTCAGCAGCGAGTTTGGAGAACAATCCTTGTAATATTGGATAGATTGGACGAGTTGCAACTAAGCCAGGACCGCATTTATAGCAGGTCCCTGGAATAACATATTAAAGGAGGAATTTGCACTTTCAACACCCTTATTATGTTTGTGGGATATTTCTGCTCAATGTGACAAACATACGCGTCAGCAGGGCTCGTCTTCGCCCATTCAAATTCTCGCTTGATTGCCTGTGATCGGCCCCTTATTTTATGATGACCATTATGATGGCTATATTGGCAATACTGCACGGCGCGGAACTGCAGCGTTGACATGCTTCCCATGTGAAGAGGTAAGTGGACAGATTGGGTATAGAAACGTGCAACAAAATGTACATAGACAACGGGCGAGCACAAACTTCAGGAAACTAACCTATTACTTACAGCTACTACTGAGAAAATCAAATAAGGTAGGTATAAGTAAATTCGCATTGTACCAGTAGGAAACAACCGTTGTAAAAATGTATGCTGTGGTCTCTTGTTTGCCTTGAGAAGATCCTTGACCGCACATGGATTGGTTAAACCTCAGTTTGCCTCAAACTTTTGATGGATGCAGTGTCGGCCGTATGTCGTACAAGGAAACCATTTCAGGTGCCTGTGTGCATTTGGAGTGGTCAGAAAGATCCCTCGCTCAGTGTGAAGGTTCCGAGATGACTCATGACGCGAGGTTAATAATATGCCTACGAGTCTCAGGGCTACTCCATGGGGAATTAACTTGTAAAAGGATAGACGCGAAAAATAAAGAAAGAAAGAAGCAAGGACTCAGCTTGGGAGATGTGTCTCAACAGTTGCCTCGGTCGTAGAATGGGGACATTGCTGTATTATATGTACCAAGGGGGGGAGCGTGCATCTGGATTACTTGGACTGTATCTTATGATAGGGGATGGCCTTGTTGTTGTCATAGTCGGGAAGACTATGGGCTACAGGTGAGATGGTGGTTCGCACTGTAATAAACTTGCATACTAATCAAGTCTCAGCATAGGTCCGGCGATTTGGCCTCGACATGGTCCATTGACATGTGGTAGGTGTAATGCTTGCCCTTATAACGCCCTTATAGCGGCCCCGAATGCCGACACTACTTGAAATTTTACTACACTTCACTTTCCTAATCATTGCTAATCTATTACAGAAATACCGAACATACTGTTCAGCCATTGTCAACACCAATCACATGACCTTAATCACATGATCTAGTCACATGATCTTATCTCTTATCTTGGCTATGCACCTCATGGCGAACACATTGCATTCTTATCATTGCCTCATGCTTTCCTCTTGACTCACTTTCCCTTATCAACCAATAGCATTAATTGCTCTTATCTAGAGCCTATAGCATAAGTCCCTCTTATCTCTCTTATTGCCTCATGGTACCCAGTCGACACACTATTAACTACTTATGGTTAGTCATACCCTTAGCATAGCTTGGTCTGTGCACGGTCTCTCTTAGTATATATAGTCGTACTAATAGTAGTACAGACCTTAGTCTTATTCATCTTTGTTCTTTCCCCTTACTTGATTGCTATAAATCCTCTGTTATCTAGGATCACATATCCTACTAGACCTTGATGCCAAGTTCCTTCGTAAGGTACAGCTGGAACAAGGGTCGTTACAGTAGGTGCATCTAGTGCTTCTGACTTTTCTAGGTCACGTTTTCAGTTTTCCTCGGTGATGTTGGCACAGTTGGTACATTGTCTGGGATCATTGGATAGTTGTTTGTATGCCTCAGGTATGCTAGTCTTCAGGGGATTGCGCTTTGCATGCTGACTTGCCTAGTGCTCAGCTTGTAACGCTCGCCCTTATTGCGCCCATATTGCTAACCCAAATGCCGACACTACTTGAACTTTCACTACACTTCACTTTCCTAATCATTGCTAATCTATTACAGAAATACCGAACATACTGTTCAACCATTGTCAACAGCAATCACGTGACCTTTGTCACATGATCTTATCTCTTATCTCGGCTATGCACCTCATGGCGACCACATTGCATTCTTATCATTGCCTCATGCTTTTCCTCTTGACTCACTTTCCCTTATCAACCAATAGCAATAACCGCTCTTATCTAGAGCCTAT
>JBBPRQ010001018.1:0-10867 GCA_038093095.1 Boletus insuetus | reverse complement strand
CGGCATACACCGCGCAATTAGCAGAACATCCATGATGAGTATGATGATTCTACGTTACTCGGCATCATTATCTTGGGTAAAGCAGGTATGTGCGCGGAGCTTCCAGCAGGTATGCGGGATATGTGTTAAATGGGCGGAGTATCATTTGCAGAATGTTTAGACCGCATGAAGAACCTTCGTATGTAACGGAAGGATGGCATTGATTGTGGCTGCAATTGGCATTATTTCTCTAAATGGCATATGTCTTCAATGGATGTACTTCAAGCAAGCGCAAAGAGGCGAGGCTTGACATGAGAAAGGCGAGAAGAAAAAATGGTTTAGCACGCACGTCTTCTTTCTGATACAACCGCAATATCTCCTAATCATTGGCCAAACTGCGCTAGAATAAATACCACCCTCAACTTCTATACTCCCCAGATATCCCTCTGTCGTCCATTTCCGTTCCCAGAATGTGAGGCCTTCATTATCCTAGCGCGAGGTGAATCTGATGCTCCATGAAGGCCCGCGTCCAACAGGCGACATACTCGGCGGGATCGGACCAACTTGCGTCCCTTTCCCTTAACAGCATCCCAAATTGCCTGGGCTATGGATCTCTTTTATCGTTGAGGCAGTTGGGCGTTCGGATCTCGTGAAGAGGGCGCCATTTACTTTGAGGTCTTGGCGGAAGTATTCAATGACAGGTGGTCGATGAGAGAAATGCTTTTCCCGGAGATTCCACCCGAAGTGGAGTTGGACCAAAATCAGAGGGATCTCCTCTCAGCGGTGATGACGCATCTTGCTGTTGTGAGCACAATTTCAAATTTGCTGACGTAATTCACTGACTCCCGCACTTTAGCGCCTTTTGCGACTCTGGAGATGGGTCCAGTGGGGGCGCACTGAGTTTGGCCTGAACTTTGGCGCATTTGAGGGAGGATCAGGCTGATGGACTACAGTCGGATATATTGGATATATCTTGGTTGTTGATAGTTGTTATCACGTTAATCAATAGCGCCATTGGTTTTTCAAATTCGAAACAGTTCTTTGTAAGTCATTTTTTTCCTGCAATATGAGATCCTGCTCACGGCATCTGAACCCTCCTAGATCTCGCGCGAGGCTCTATGAGGCTCCATTACGTGGTTTGTGCTGCGAGAAATTCTGCTGAATGCTCCAATCACTCGCACGAGGCTCTACGAGGCTTTACCTTGTGTTCACGTGAGAGGTAAACTGGCCACATTTTCGCCAGTAAACTTCACGTGCTTCTTGTGTCAAACATTTTGTCTTCCCCTCTTGACTTGAATGCTTCATTCCAATGCCCCCTCGCCCCGGAACTAGAAGAGCGCAGCCATCCACAGGTTTGCTTGGTCGTCAGTTTGATAGTCCAAAGCGTCCCCGCAACAAACTGTATACGCGACGTCTAGTGAAAATCCCAGGCCAAACCGCACGTCATCTAGCGCACATTGAACGTTTGGATCAGCTTCTCGGCAGGACCAATGGGTCAGTGCCCCCGTCACCCGTCGTTTGATCTACAGAAACTATTCAAGAGGAAAGCTACGAATTATCCGTTGGCAACAATGCTCCTTCATGCGACATGGTAATTGAGGAGGAGGACCATTGGAAGGCAGCCTCTGAAGTGATCAGCATCCCTTCCAAACCTCACACGCGCCAAATATTACCCGATCAAATGGCAGAGCGCCTGTATTGCAACTGGCGAGCCCTTCTTTCAATGTTGGTGCAACCATATCTTGAATACTCTGCCCATACCCTCGGGAAAGCCCTTGAGACATTACCCACCACCATGTCGCGCTGCGAGCAAGTCCCTTGCGAGCGGAAATCAAATCAAGTACTGTGTCTGCTGTTCGATCGTACGTGATCAGCCACTTCAAGTGCGCAATTGTCTTAGGCTTCTTAGACTTCGTTACGCTTGAATTTGTCAGCTGCAAGTGCGTAACTCTCCCGCAAATTCTGCTCTACTTCGGCCTCTTCCCGACATCCCCCAGCCAGCCAAATATGGCAGTCTCTGTGGATCTCCTGGCATTTTACCATTCCCTATTCGAGCGTTCATGCGATGTGATAAATGCCCTCGCTTCTGCCCTCCATACGCACTATACCCGCCGTGGTTTCCACATCACCAACAAATCCATGAGTTACCCTCAAAAATCTACGACTTGATAACACATCTCTATTCAGGGACAACCAGTTCTTGACCCTTTTCAGAGGAGCCTCGGGAATGCCGTGCAATGGTATGATGTTCTCCTGGTCGAGGTTGAACAGCAAATAGAGAACGCAGTTCAAAATTGCCGCGACCGTCTGAAAGCATTCTCGGGAACTCTGCAGATCGAGTTATCCCCTCCTGCCAATGTTATCCCAAACCCGCTTCCTGAAAATGATCTTCCTTCCCCCATTCTTATACAGCGCTGTCCTGCGTGCTTTGGGGGAACCAAATTTGGAACACCCCTCAAAGAGGGCGGGGATATCCACGTTGCAACAGACGGGAATTTCCATCACCGTCATCGACGTAGCGCTGGAGATAGCCCCCCCTTCTATGATCCTTCCTATTTCCTTTCCAAGGAACAGGTTGATGCCATGGGGGATCATATTGCAAAGGCGCGGAAGCGGCCTACCAAATCATATCAGCAGATCGTTCCAGATGAGGCAATAGATGAATGCGAAACCTCATATGAAGCCGCTGATGGACACAAGGAAAAAGCGGCTACTGAGGCTTTCGATGACACCGGTCTGATGGTGCTGATCTGTCGTCATGATATACCTTTGTTCTTTGCAAATATTGATACACCGGGAGAGCAGCAGAAATTCCCTCTAGCACTCATCCAGCACCTGATGACACTCCTTCCCTCAAAGGCTACCGTTGTCGTCCTTTACGACATTGGTTGTGTTTTGTCGCGGACATTACGCAAGGTGAGTGTTCCTGAGTTTCTCTGTCATGTGAAAGCTTATGAGATCTATTAGTATGACATCCTTCCTTCAGAGACTGTTGAACGCTTGCGCTTTGCCACTATGGCAATGCATGCCTATGGCCATGAATGGGCTTGTCAGCTCATATTCAACCCCCGACTGGCCGTTGGGCTTGGGCTATCGGATGGTGAAGGTGTTGAGCGCCTTTGGTCTCGACTGCTAAGATTGATCGGAATTCAGCGAGGTTCATCGGTGAGAGAATTACGCAGGCGGTATTATGTTTCATTTCTCACTTATCCTGTCATAGCGCAAGCGCCACATTTGGATGATTGATCGACAGGCAGCTGCGGTTGGAAAGGAGATGAAATCAGATCTGGGGGATTGGATTAAACATCGGCTACAGCGTGGGGTTCATGAATAAGGTGAAACTGCCCACAGACAGATTGACGAAAGTGGCTATGATGTTGAGGAACTTCGAGCTCAGTGGACATCACAGAGAGCCTGTCAATTAACGGTTAGAGCCCATGCGTAATATTTTCACCTGATCCACCTTTCCATGACTGTTTGATCTATAGATGCTCCTAAGCGTCTCAAAAAACAGCTCGATATGGTTATTTCACTACAAAGTGAGCTTGATGCCGCAAGCAAGGTCCTGGAGAGTGCACGCAGTACGATCAAGAAGGATAAGGATTGTAGCCAAGCACTAGATGTGCTTTCCGAACTAGAGGACGCGAAAGAGACATTAATGTCCAAGGTAGATAGTCTTTACATGTCGCTCAACGTCCAAGACACGTTCCTGGAGCTCAATGAAGTCAGCTTTGACTTTGTGCGTATTTTGCTCCTGGCCCGTGACTTGAAGATAAATATTTGCAAACGCGCCATTGGGTCATTCTTTGAATGGGATAGACTTGACCGGGCTGTAGGAGGCAGTCAGAAACCTCTTGGTATCGATTTATATTGTTGTGCTCGAGCTATGCTAAATTTACCCTCCTAGGCACAAAGCTCCATCAGCAAACGCGGAAAGCAATATCGAAACACCAACCCACATTGATGAGTGCAATCCGAAAGTTCAACAGGTATTGCATGCAGCTTGAACTGTTGCATAAACCAGAATGGATGATACCCCTTCCGCACTCTCTTCCGACGAAGCTTGCCGAGTTGCATGACACTCAAACCCTTATGGAGGATGTCTGGATCACTCCGTCCACGGGGACTGTTCCCCTCTGGATGGAGGACAAGAGTGTCCGTTTTGGGATTCGCGGGTTACTTAAATCAGACAGATGTGTCGAGGAAGAGAAACGCCTCCGCAATGAAGCTGAGAATCTTTGCCATTGGTACGGCGACAAACTAGCGGCCACCGAATTAGCATTACTCATGCCAACTAGTAAGATAGATTCCGCAGATATTGATGAACTGCACTGACAATCAAAGATTCCATGTTTTCCCTGCTACTTGAGCAGCGTCGCGCGCATCTTGTCTCTTTGCTGGGACGATGGGCTAACCCCCTCGTTCCGCAATCGCAGTTTGAAATTCGCCAGAAAGAAGCCATATCCTTGGCAGGCATTCTTGCTGACATGACAAGTCACATGTACATGATGTGGGATAGGCCAAGTGCAAGCACTGTCGAGGCTGTCGATCCTATTCTCGAGGAAGAAGAAATTCCCATCGCATTGGACGCGGATTTGGAGGAGGATATCAATGTTGTGCTAGCCGATTACCTCGCGGAAGAACCATGCACAGGGCCTGAGCAAGATGATGATCCCGCAACAGCATTTAAGATACTATGGGAATTACCGCCGGTAAGTTCCAGTGGTCTTTGACATAACGCATGGTTCTCACAATCCATAGAACCTCTCCATTGACCGTAAAGTAATGGAAATAATGAGCATGGAAAATGGACTGTCGCTGATTCGGGAAACATGCCACACTCAGAATGAATTCCCTCGAGTCAGCTTCAATGCAGAGGACATTCAGATCCTTGCGACTCCCACAGCTTGTCTGAACGATATTTGCATCAACGGGTGCATCATGCTGCTCTTCCAACGCATTCAGCCAATAAATCCTGATTGCTTTGGGCTTTTTTCTACTTATGACATATATCACATTCAGCATAATGCTTCCGACGATACCCTCTGGCGGACGATGAAGCACACCTCATTCTGGACCAAGAATATATGGATTATCCCAATCCACCGGCCAGGTATTGTCGGTCATTGGGTTCTTTGCATTGTGAATGTTTCGCGCTGGGAAATTCTCCTATTTGATAGCATGGCTGAGAGGCAGCCCTGGCGAGCCAATGTCCAGGTAAAGGCATGCAGAGTTATCCTCACAGTCTGCTAATCAAATCCAAGGAGGTTATGAGTTTGATTTCTCGCCTTCGGTCTGTAGCAATTCAATATGGCGTCAAATTTAACCCAGAAATGGGATTTGAATGGATTGCACGACCAGTTGAGGTGGGTGAGACATTATCCATTTGCGTCTCACTGCCTGACATTATATCAGCTTCAACCAATGCAAACAAATGGTTATGACTGTGGTGTCTGGGTGCTCGCTGTGATAGCAGCTGTTCTACGAGGCTTTGATATGACGGGTCTCCAAGAGAAAGACATACAGTCATTTAGATCCTACTTACATTCGATGGTCATTTGTCACTAAAAGATGTAGATGCCAGGAACCACCTTCCTGTTCCAATATCATAGATAATTCCCGCCTTACCTCTCCTACAGTACCTGTGCAATAGAACCTTCATTTATCGTCTGCGGAAACATTACTCGATCGGGTTAAGACAGAATAGTGAATGGCTGTCATGTCGATGACTTCAATGGGTGTGGTGCTGCAGGTGCGCAATAATTCCCACGCGCGATATAGACAAGCATCAGCGCGATTCCGAAGGTCACCTGTGCAATTTAGAGCATCCTCAGCGTAATTACATCCGTTCTGCATAATCGGAGTCATTCATGGCTCAAAACACAACTGTATTCTGTAAATACTAAGTAACTATCATAAGGTCTATATTTCATTCATAAGTAACCCGCACAGGTCACAAATATGGGTCACACCTTGTGACCTGTGACAAACCCGGGACACTGTCACCCCTGTTGTCCGCGTCCTCTCCCTTGCCATTTTCCTCACACCATAGCACCGTCGCCGCCCTTAACTTGCAAAGACAAATGGAAGTGCATTGACGAACTCCTGTTTTTTTTTTGTATGTGTGTTCTGACCCTTGTTTGCCCTTGTCCTCAAGCCTTTGCCCTCACCATCATCCTTGCGCGATCACACTGTCGCTCTTATCCTCACCCTCACCCTCACCCTCGCCCTCGCCATCTTCCTTGTTCCGTCGTGCCCTCACCATCATCCTTATCATGGTGCTGTCGCGCTCATACCATTACAACGTCATTGCTCCCCCCAGTTCATACCCCAGGTGTATACCCGCCGCAGGTCCTGGTACATGCAATACCCGTGCTATTCCCTAGCTGGGCTGGTCAAGGATGACCATGCACTTCAGCAACACTGCGCAGCGACCGTGACTTCCTTATATGGACATCACTTATGCTCCGAGTCAGTACTTTTGGCACCCCTATGCAATCATTATGAACTTAATATCATCATTCAAAGGAACTTCTGAGTGAAGCATTTCATTCACTATGAACTTTCTTTCTGACCACAGTAGACCCACTAGCAGGAAGTGCGCAACTGTACAGCCACCAGCTTACCTAATTCAACCATCGTCAGGTTACTTCTTTACTCTGACTGCAATCCCTCGACTTTGCATTGTGAATAGATCATCTCTTAGCCATGATGTACGCCTGATTTATACTGATGAAATTACATTGATGATACTCTAAATCACTGGGTGACCTTCAGAATCACAATGATGACTTGTCAGTATTGCATGCATTACAACAAATAAACCGCAGGAGTTACTTGCAGCAGTATAGGGGCGATCCACAGAGAGCAGAGTTATCAGCGCACGTGCGTTGGAACCATGTGAGTTGCACGATGCCGTCACTCTCTAAAGCTACAAACTGAAAGCTACAAACTGTTGTAGCTTGGTCAATTGGCATGTAGTATCTGTCTTTTTGTTCGTAGGGAAATCCCACAAATAATGAGGGTGAAAAGTCTTATAGCTTGGTAAATTTACAGGGGATGGAATCACTCTCTGATGTATCGCGAACCGTTACCCAGGTGAGAGCCTCAGGTGAGCCTTGGATATCATATTCCTGAGGGTCTGGGAGGGATCCACATGTTGGTTCAAGTTCAATCAAGGCAAATAGATGTTAAACAATGTCGAACCTCATTTTTCAGGCTTCCACTATGGTTTGCTTTTCATGGTAATGTCATGGAAGAAGGACATCCGAGGCTTCACCATGCTTCAGATATGATCTAGCACATATTTATCCGCAGCCTTAACTGACCATCCCGGGAGCCTCCCCAGTTCACTCCACCAATTGAGCCTCTCCGTCTGCCTGATGCTTGTTAGCCACTTTACAGTCAGTGCTTTCATTGTGTCTGACGTTGGTTCAACTGACATCCCTGCATAGATGAATGAGGAACTTCTCCACCCAGCCCAGACTGGCGGAGGTCGTTGCCACAGTCCAAGCCCGATTCAGCACACTCCAAGTAGACTCCGTCCTAGAGTAAAGCCAACCGAACGTGCTGGTGATGTTGTCCATTGTGCTAATGCACGGCGTGCGTGCATGCTTGCACCACCTACCTGTGAGGATGCAATTGTTGGCTATGGACGACCTCTTTCTATGGCCCACTGAGTGGCTGAGATGGCGCAGCATTTGAAATCCTTACCTATTGGAATAATACTGGTGCGAGGTGTCCATGAACAATTTGAACCCTAATGATCAGTATTGCCTCACTATCAATAATCATTCACTGAGTCTTGCCGCGTTCAACGGCTCTGTTGTGCCAACTCTTGGGCTTGGGGGTAACCGGCGGCTGTGTCTAGGGCTGGCAAAAGCTTGGGCGCAACTTGGGCGTTGCTGTGTTGCGGGCTCTTTCCTCTCTTACCACAGCCACATGCACAACCTTCCCACCGCTCATGTTCTAAACAACATGACACGACATGGATTGCGTCAACCACAATGGTGACTCTGCGTCGTTTAACCTGACAATGTGATTGTTCCACTGATCATGCCTACACAGCACTCCCCCACCCAGCTGACGACGGCCATGTAGATTGGTCCATCGGATGACGCCGATTGTCCTGGTGGAAGTGGCTCCCGAGCATGTATGCACGTGGACAGTGTAACGGTGGAGTTCCACAAGTTGTTCGCGCCATCCATGGGACATGAGCGGAGTGCAACGATGGGGGTTCGACATTCTCAGTGGTCAAAGTTGGCTATATGCACTCTGATCAATCGCCTGTTGTGTTAGCAATCCACTGGGGGTGCAGGAGCTCGTGATCTGCCTTTGAAATCATCCCCCTCGGAGAGCAACAATGGTAATGTTGATATTGTCCAGTGCAAGGTACTAAATTCACCATGCAGCTCCTTACTGAATGAGTCTGAACGAGTAACAGCCACAGCAGTGGTCGTACTTCCCCGTTATCACATGACCTGTACCGCCATCATCGATTGTTCGTGCATAGCACTTTACTGCCAGGCTGACGATGACCGTCTACGATGACGGTCGTCAGATGATGCTGGTTGCTGAGGTGGCTCATGTCAACTGGTCCCTGTCGGGCACGTGTGCGTTTACTGCGGGAGAGTACCACGAGTTAGTCTGTGGTACTGTTGTTCGCAACATTGTTACAAGTGAGGTTCATGCTATGTTGATGGAAAACCTTGCAACTTCAACAAACCGAGGATGATAGAATGAATACCTTTTTCCCGCCCCATATACCAGGGTGCTTCTCCACTGTTATTGTTACCCTCGGAGTAATGAGGGTAAGATTCTCGCAGAAACCACAGGTGAAAGCTGGATTGAACCTCGCGAAGGAAGGAAGCTACCACGACTTCAGAATCATTGCTGAAACTGTATGCCCTGGCCTGATAAGCATCAGTGACAAATGTCCTGGAAGAAGTTTGGGAAAGTTGAGGGATATGTCTAGCGGTGGTGCTACGTGTATACGCATGTACCCCGAGATCTCTGACACTTGGCCATTGGTCAAAATCTCATGAGATAGTGTATCCGAGGTCACAGCTCTCTGAGGCCCAGTGAAAACTGGTTGTGCCCCGGTAGGGCCACATGTGACCGGATATGACCGGAGCGGTAGATAATATGTAGATTAGAGCTCGTCATATGTTCCCAAGTAAATGAGAGTAATATCATATCTTCAATGTGCCGGGGCAGGACTCTGTATCATGATATCTCAACTACATCAAAATCTGTCATAACCCATCATACCCGCTCATTTCTTTTTCCCATAGATCGTATGTAATCAAATATGATCAAGTATCAAACCTTTCTGCACGTTTCATATAGCATCCGATTTCCTCATATCTGGTCCGTTTGTTGCTGTCGCACGAAATTGCCACTTATTACCACTTATTACATCCTCGCATTTGGTATTGCTACTACAGAATTGGCTTGCTTGCCCGTGCGTACAAAAGAGCGTTCGACTCGGAAATACTAAGAATTGGCCGGAAAGTGAATAAGAGGTGGAAACGAGCGGGGAACAAGCAAACAAAAGAAACATTGAGGTTTGAAAATGAGACATTGATGTCCTGGTGCATCGAAAGCATGGAGGGTAGGGAAAGCAAGCAAAAGCGACGAATTTGGAAGACGAAATACCAAGGTCCTAGTGTGGCGAAAGTGAATAAATCACAGCGAAAAGCCTGGTAACGAGTAAATAAAAGAAATGTTGGACTTACAAGACGAGATGCCGAGGTCCTAGTACATCTTGCCATTGTAGACATCTTTCGTCCACGAGTTTGAAGCAACCTGTTGAAAGGAACATGAGTAATAATACACATGCATTTAGGCACGTACCAATTCCTTTGCCTCCGTGTCATAAGCCTATGAGGAACAGGCAAGATAAGTACTTGAACCACTCAGATAAATAAACCTCACCTTCTGTTGCTCTTTCGACAGCGACTCATAATATTCTTTGAATTCCGGTGTTGTTCCATTGGTTGTCTCCTTGAATGTTTTGAGCCAGCGGTGCGTGCATAAATTTCTTCTGTTCTGTGCAGGACCAGGTCTCATTTTCACTAGCTTCTTCGTGTTTGATACAGTTCAAGTATTGTTGGAACTTGAGGCAGTATTTGGCTCGTCTTTGCTGGTGGTAGGATCGCTGAGAGAGCTAAAGTTGACGGTGGTTTTAGCGGGGATAGTGACATTTAATTTCGCAGCAACATTGGCAAGAGCGTCTCTAGTATCAGATAATATTAGTCATGGAATATATAATATAATTCACGTACAGTGGGCTTGGAACTGCAATAACAGAGGTGCTCACGGATGTAGAGCATTGAGAATTATCCATCTCGGCGCTTGATGGAATGGTAGACTTGACCAGGGGGTCGACTTGCACAGTGGCAGCAATCTCTATTCCAGACTTGGCTTCAATGACGGTGGGATTGATAATGGAAGTTGTGGACGCAGCTTGGATAACAGTGGTGCTGAGCACGGAAGCGCTTGACGGAATGATCACGGGATCAATAACAGAAGTGCTTGATGGCATGGTGGGATTGATTGCGGACGCGGCTTGGATAACAGTGGTGCTGAGCACAGAAGCGCTTGATGAAACGGTGGGATCAATTGTGGATTCAGCTGGAATAACAGCGAAGTTGGTAGTCGGGGCGGTAATCTCCATTAACGAGTCATCATATCGGATGTTGTCATGAAGGCAGTAGTGTTTACCTTTGGTGGTGATGCATATATGCTGTCAATGTCTTCGAGATTACTTGGAGTGGGCTCACTGGTACGAGGCTTGGGTGTATCTTGCAAAAGAAATGTGTTAGTTGTGGGCACGAGAATATGATCTGTGTACCTTCAACATGACTCTTCTTGAGGATGCGTTGGT
>JBBPRQ010001017.1:0-10879 GCA_038093095.1 Boletus insuetus | reverse complement strand
CTGCACGGTCCGTGCAATTGTACTAGTAGTATAAATACTATAAACCAGTAGAGCGAGACTCTCTAGTCTTGTTCTCCTGGAGTTTTCCCAAACTACCATCTTGCTTGACTACCCTAGTGCTCTAGTTCGCAAAACACTAGACCCTTTGGTGGGTTTGGTCGTTTCACACCACACAAAACAAAGATGTTCTCTTACTCTTTTTTCATCCCCTATTGGTGTCTCAAAGTCTACATGTTCTACCATCTATGGCTTATGATCAACTCCCTCAATGCCATATCTATTTTCTTTTCATTCAACTATAATTTCACCTTTTTCTACCTTTGCTATCTATGGCTTCTTTTCACTTTCGCTCCACATCACTTGTGATATGTCACATCCTTGCCAGGTATGCTCCCTCAACATACCACTCCTTTTGATGAAGGATACTGGGGCAGATTCCTGTGCTTCCCACTTTCCATTGATACCCACTCTCATGGACCTTTCTCTTCCACCATGCCATCATCATTGTCATCTTCACCACCATCATCACTGGCTGATGACTTCCCTTCTGATGCTCGGGTAGACATTGTCCTTGATCACAGGCCAGCACCCACACATTGGGATGTTCCAGTAGACCATGCTCCTGGAGAGATGACAGAAGACTGAGGCAATGTAGTGGTTCCCCACCTGAATGACACATTCAACAACAATGACACGGAAACTGGTATTCCACCAGCAGTCAATAAAGAGGTTTGGATTACAGAGCTCCACCAGTTGGATCTTAGTCCAATGTTGACATACAACAGAACCCTTCATTGTTGTTTTGGCCCCACCTTCATTCAAACATTCCCAGATGCTTAGGAGCACTATGAACCATTGCAGGTCAATATGGGAATGTCAAGTCTCCATAAAGAGGTTGTTCTAACGTTCCAGATGATGTCAGCAGCCAAGATATTGATGACATGCAACAGGAGTTCCAGGACATGGAAGAGTTCTGATTAGAACAACCAGGATGTTTGATCTTAGAATGGGGAAAGTGTTACAATCGCTATCCAAGTAAAAATGGACTTATCAATTTCTTTTCTTTACCCCTATCTATTTCCACTTCATTGCTTCTATTCACACATGCATATTTAATCTCCTACATCTATGTTTTTCTTTCACATTAGATCCACATTGTCGCACCATGCTGCCACCAACATATGCATCATGCATGTTTGGCTATGCATGGCTGTGCTGCCACATCCTTATATTTCCTAGTATAAAAGACACTTACTATATATAGAGTAGCACTGCATGGTCCATGCACACTTGTACTTAGTATATAAACCCCAATGCAGTGGCAGAGGATAGTAGTCTTGTTCTCTTGGAGTTTTCCCCTCAGGCAACTCTAGTCTTCACTTCTCTCATTTTCACTTTTTCTCTATGTAAGTGACCTAGCACCAGCTTCACTTAAGTATGAGTCTGAGGGTTGTTTTAGCACACAACTTCCAACTGTATCTAACCTAGAAAACAATCAGACTATCAAAGTCTGAGGTAGAGACTAGCAAGATCTGAGATAGAGCAGGACTAGTGGAGACTGGAGTAGACCAGAGCTCAGTCAATGCCAAAGAAGACAGAACAACTTGTATTTATTTAGCTGAGACCAGAGTAGACTAGAGCTATAGTTGTAAGTACAGGAGTAGATACTAGATATCAGATGCTCACCTCAGTTAATGTCAAAGAGGACAGAATGACAGAGGTGCCATAATATGAAGTGAAAGAAAGGTTTATAAAGTATATGGTTAAGGGACACTCCTATCTTAATTAACAGAATGCATGTAAGAATTGTATTATAGGATATAGTGATACATACAAGATCATGTGATGTATCATGTGATACCATGTGACTGCTGGTCATATGATAGGAAAAGGTATGACTGGATGGTTTCTGTAGTGATCTAGTGAAGGAAAAGAAAGTAAAAAGGTAATGGTTTTCAAGGTAGTATAAGCATTGTGAGGGTGAGCATTACAATGACATTGATCCAATCCTGCCCTTTAAAAACCCTGGTTGGTTCCAGGTGTTGAGCTCTGGTTGGTTCCGGATGTGGAGGGACGCTGGTTGGTTCCAGTCCCAGGCCATGTGTGGTGGTCAGATCCACCTATCGCACATGTCTCTACACAAAAACTGGTCTTTTGCCATTTGTGGTTGGTCAAGTTGGTTCCTGATCCAAGCAGCATGTGACAGTCAGTTCTATCTATCGCATGAGCCCCTTCCCCTACACTCACCACTCTTACCTCCTTGATTCCTTGTTTGACTGTGTTTCTCATGGCAGTCTCTTGTATAGAAGGCTGTGGTCCAAACCCTGTCCCTTGACCTGTGGGAGTAGCTGCTTCTGCTTTCAGCATTGGTTGGAAATTTTCACCATTTGCATACATGCATGGATAATGATCCACATCTTCCTCCGGGGTGGTCATCCAGAGATCCACCAGCACTAAGACGGAAAATCAGTTGTTCCATGGTCCAGACCGTACAGCCCTGGCTCATGGTGCTGCCCTGGTCGATTCCTTTTGGCACTCTTGATACGAGGCTGCCTGTATCTCAGCCATGGCTTAGTAGCCTTCCTTCTCGTCCACAGATGAGTTGCCCTCCCCGAAAGCAGTCTTGAGGATCCTAATAATGGTGCCTTTCTCAGTGCTACCCATGGCATCTAGGTAAGCTGAGAGTTCATCATCCTCCTCTGTTGTGGTGGTGGTTCATGCCCATCATTGCAGGACTTTGTATGTTGGACATCCAGAGCGTCCAGAGGATGTGGTCAGGCGGGGATGTATGGTCTGGTTGGTTCCAGATCTGTGGTGGTTGGTAGACCTACAGCCAACCTTATAGCATATGAAGCATTGATTCTTCCGCATATACTCAGCATGCTGAGTCAGCGACAGATGTATGGCATCTACATCCATCATGTATGGGTCCTTGTGGTTTCAAGAGGAGGAGGGTCCTGGAATATGTGGCACCCCCCGTCATAGGTCTCCAATTCTCTGTAATTGTTTGGAGAACTGGCCAGCTTTTTTTATTCAATCCTTGTAGTTGTCCAGGATTGTGTCGCACGACAGGATCATCGTGGCAAGCTTTGGTGCGAGGCCTTGGATAAACCACTCCATGAGAGCATGTTTGTTGGAGATTTCTGACTTCTCGGTGAGAAGTTGGAACTGTGAAGCATACGTAGTGAACCCATCGCTCCACATTCCATTGGTATCTTTTCTGGCATGTTGATGGAGTTTGGAGAGGTTGATCCAAGCCTTAGCAGCTACATCGTAGGAAGAGAAAGCGGTCTCAAAAGCCTGTTTAATGCAAGTGAAGGTCTTTAAGTCATCCAGAATAGAGGGGTTCCCAAGTTTCATCAGCCATCCTTCAGCAAAGGTCTTTCCTCAGCCCTTACTGATCTTGTTGAGAAAAGTGAGGGACTTATTGTGATCCGAGAAGAGCCTATCCTTGATAGTGAAGTAGGTGTCCATTGTGAGAAGCCATCAATTGACATCCTCAGCCTCCCCTGTAAAGTCCTTAGGAAGGGTGGCCTTGATTTCTGATACCATCTCTCAGCAGCCATGACAATATAACAATATCACATGGTTGCATGCAGTGTCCATCAGCAAGTCACAGTCCACACCATCTTGGATTTTGTGGCAGGTAAAATGGATCTAGTCTGCCTCCTTCATCAGAACAAGTACTTTCTTGACTGTTCCAACGGACAATTCTAAGAGTGTGATACTGTCATATCCCATTCTGACCCCTATTGGGTCATCTCCAAACACCTCTGGCCCACCTTCATTAGGTTCCCTCAAAACAAGGTCACACCTCTGTTGAACTCCCCAAGAGTTCATCTCCAGAAATCATCAGACTTGCACCAGAGATCCATCTCCTAAGTCCTACCTCCTTATTATGTTCCTTTCCCCTTTTGTCTTAGCCTCCATTACTCTACTTTACATTTCCCCTTGTATAGCCCTCTGGCTTCCTCTGTCCTCCATTCTCCATGCTTACCCAGTCCTCTGCACAATCCTATGTACATTGCCTCCACCTATGTTCTCCTCCATTACCTCTGGTTTGGAGATCACCCAGACATCAGTATATATACCTCCAAGATGTAAATTAGTATCCTTAGTATGAAAATAAATGTTACCATGTAGTCAACCACCCTGTTCCTCTCAACATTGTCCTCCCTTGATGATCTCCTCATCATCCTCTTACTTTGGACTTTCCTTTTTCTGAAATACAAGGACTCATGAGCTTGGCAAGGGTACAACACATAAGTCCTGCACCAATGTCCTCACCACCTCTGTTCCTTGTTCTCTCCAACCTCCAACAACTCCAGACAATGCTACCAGTTGGTAGTCAACTCTAAGTTACCTGTGTTGCAACATCAAAGGCCAATATGGAGGAAGATCTCTTCTGGGATGGTGAATACAAGCTCAGACTACTTGCATCTGCAACAGTAGTTGGTGCCAAAATCTGCCACCAGACCCATATTGAAGATCAACACAAAAATTGTCTCTATCTGACATGTTTCAATTTGCTGCCTAATCCTCCCTCACCTTGCCACACTGGCATGGCAGGTCTTGTATGAGAGTCAAGATGATCATGCATTCATAACAACCATGGGATTTGATGTACAAACCTTGTACATTCTCACATCTGGTTTTGTCTCACACTGGAAGGAAGCTCCAATTTCACACAACAATACACACTAACATGCCAATCTATGGTCTGAATGTCAATCTGGGAAACTGATGCAACAGCTGGGTTATCTAGCACTGAACTGGATTAGCTGGACAAGAAAACAAAGGGAATTGTCACAAGAGGAACTTCTTGGCATACTTTTTCATAGTGGACATGTTGCCATAACTTTCAATGTCATGCACAGCCAGACAGGAACCTCATACTTAATGGTGGTGGTGGATATGGTGACTTACTACAAGGCTGCATGTTACTTGAATGTAAGTGTGATGAGAAAAGCACTTACCAAGGACATAGGATGTTGTAGGAAGCATGTTACCAGATCACTGTAGTGTTCTGTGCAGTTCAATGACACTAGGAATCAGTGAGGGCATCAGCACTGCACTACACTCTCTTGCTAATGTAATCAAATTGTGTGTGTTTGTAACCACAAAAGGAATGTCTAACATTTATTCTGAGCAGAGAAGGGGGCCCACTTTACAGATTAATGTTTATTTGAGGGCACTTGAGAATAATCTATTGGAAATGGCTTTCATAAAATGTTCGGCATCATGGCACACCTGCCTAATGGAGCAAAAGTTAATCTAAAATATTCTAATCTTTATTCCAGAGGCTTTGGAAAGTCATCCATCTACTGATGCTATAAACATATGCTACATCAAGAGCTTACTCATGCAACAACAGAAAGACTAGTCAATCTTGAGAGTCAGGTTGAGGTCATCATTATCAGCCACATTTGAATGGCTCACCTTAGCATAGGTGTTGGTTGCCAGGAAAGTGATAACTTGAAGCCCACTATGTAATTGAGTACCTCCACCATCATTGGGTGCCAACACAGGCCCATGTTCATCAACTCCTTACAGAAAGTTGTAACAAATACTGTGGTTGTAATGACCCTTGGTCCTATTAAGGACTTTGTGATGTTGGTGAGTCTGATTGATAGTAGGATGTAGAATCCTAAAGAACAAGAGAATGTATTCAAGAGAACAAGGGGAAAGAACAAAGAGGAACTAACAAGAGAACTGGACTAGAGAGTACTACTAGAAGTACAACTATATATACTAAAAGAGACTGTGCACAGACCAAGCTATGCTAACGCTATACTAACTATAAGTAGTAAATAGTATGATCACTGGATACCATGAGGTAATAAGAGAGACTATTATATGCTCTAGATAAAAGTGGTTATTACTATTGGAAGATAAGAGATTAGTGAGTCAAATGGAAAAGCATAAGGTAACCATGAGAATGCAATGTGGATACCATGAGGTGCATAGCTGAGATAAGAGATAAGAGCATATGATGAGATCATGTACTGCTGGTCATGTGATAGGAAACTGTAGTGTTTTAGAAAGTAAAAAGGTAATGGCTTTTCAAGGTGTATAGTCTTTCATAAGGGTGAGTGTTATAGTGGTTGTGGAAGGCTTGCACAAGTGACACAACACTTTCAGGATTTTGCCACAAGACCACAGGTCAGCACAAACCATACTTGTTTCCCTTGTGCACTTTGGGTGCCATATACCCTTCCATATCCACCACACTTTGAGATGTTCTGTTGAGCCTGCTGACAAAGATCACGATGCTATAGTCAATGATTGAAAGGTGGCCACTGTCAGGGGAAATAAGTACCTTGGAGGATTTGATGGTGTGCAACTGTTACAGTCTACTAGGGGGGTACACTTTTTCCATCTTCACTATGCTTACGCTCTTGTTCTCCTTTACCTGTTTCTCTTTAGACTCTATCTCATACTCTATGGAGTTGTATTCATACTGGAGTCCTCCTCCAGATAGTTTCTCCTTTTATGTCTATTGTTTACATACTCACATGGCGCCCCACCTCCGCTCTATATTTAGCCTTCTTCCTTCGTTCCACTTCCATATGGGATTCCTTCGGACTTCTGCCTGCATGGCGTTCCTCTTTTAGATCACACTGCCACATCCTGTAGTTCCACATTATCGGGATGGACTATAAGGAGCATGGTCATCCTTCAGACTCCCGCCTCCTCTTTCCTTTTATATCACTTACCTTACTTGCACGGACCAGGGGCCTACTGTATATAAACTCTGTACTTCTAGCATGTATTTTCCCTAAGCTAGTTCTATGCAATATCAGCATAGTTCTAGTGATACTTCCCAAGAGCTCCAGCAGCTAGCATCTGGATATCGGAGACCCATTGAGCCCACCTTGAGTTTCAGTTCATTTTCTGAGATAGAGCTGTGGTAGACATCGCCCTAGCAGGCTCCTCTACTTGTTACTTCATCCTCCTGTCATTGAACTCATTCAGATCAAGGTAACATCACACTTCGCTCATCACTAACTGCACTGCATGTTACAGCAACACCATGTGCATGTATAAATGCAACCACCTCAACAAGTTGTTTGGCTGCTGACCACATATGCTTGTCAGGATCAACAAGCATGGTCAAATATCCTCTGCCCAACTGGATGTGGGTGACAAACCCTCCTGAAACATCCTTGGTTTCTTTTGTATGGCTGTTTTTTACAAATGAAGAGAGCACATTGAGAGCAACATTATTGACTATCCCTAACTTATCTTTGCCTGTATTGTCAAATCTCCATGCTTCTTCCTCCATTATTGAATTTAGATTGAACATCTCCCTAAGAAAGTCAACCTGATCTTGGAGTTGTAAGAGGTTATACCTTGTTTCCATGATTAACACCTACTATGCATGTCATACATTGACATTGATAGAGGCTGCTTTAACCCCTCACCTTACTAGCATTGTTTGTCTACATAACAATGAATTGCTCTGCTTTCAAGTCTTCTATGAGATATATAGCAGTAATAAAAAACAGTATTTTTGAAAAATATGATCTCTGAAATTGATATCCAACATGCATAACAATGGTCGCTTGAATGAAATCACTTCACACAGCATGAGCAGATAGGAGGAAGCCTCCATAACCATGCTATAGTCACTGCATGGTTTATACTTGCCTATACAGAAGGTGCATTTTACAGCATAAGAAAAATGGGGAATTTTCAATGCATCTCTCTGCATGCAAACATGATCAGTGACAAGGCTTTTTCAGGTTTAGCTATATGCACAGTTTGAACACCATCATTGAGTCTGGTCTTTTGCAATAAAGGAAGGGTGGTATGAAGAATTGGGTCAACAGATAGCTGGCCCTCATAGTGGAAGCTTACATGTTGTACATACTCAGAGTTATGAGGTAGAACCATGCAGCCTGCAGATAGACCTTTTCCTCATCAGTCTTGGGTATCTTCTCATGATGTCACTTACTGCTGGTTATTGGAAAGGATTGACATCCACTCTATAACCATACTTTCCTGCCAACAAGAATTCTATTCAACTTATCACTTCTGTTTGCATCTCCTTATGCTTTGCAATGGAACCACCCTTCAAGTTGTAATGGATATCTTCCTCTGACCAGGTCTTCATGCTCTTCACTATAACTTGGAGGCATTGACATAATCTTCATGTTGGGTTTGTAGCTTATTCAGAGTGCACTCTTCCTTGCCTTTGAGAAGCTTCAGTGAGTTACTCAGGCAACAGGGAATGATGCTGCCTCATAGAGGTTCAATGACCAAACAGACATAGCTGTAGCCAAAAAGGCTCTCCTCATCCACTAGCTTGCTGACTGTGGATGCTGACCAGATCTCAGCCCAAGCCTTGCATTTCTTCATGCAGACAGTGACCATTTCTTCATTTGTTCCACCCACAGGCACTGGGTTGTCAAACTTGAAGAATTTACAACTGAGCACATCAAGGTCTCCATAAGAGTTTAGAATGGCTGTATGTCTTCTCACAGTGATTAAACAGTCCATCTAATGCTAGATTCTTTCTGATGCCTTCACAGAAAAAGATGGTGTGCCGAAAAAGAACACTGAACATCACTGAATCTGTGTTAGATGATGTCTAGTATGGCTTGAAAACATAGACTTTACTATTATCAATGTCCATGACCTTTCAGTTAGCTACATTAGCAAAAAGGTAACTTCATGACTGGTCAATAGGGGAATCCTCAAAGAACTTGAAGAGACCAACCATCCTGGATCCAAGTCCCTATAACCACTAATGTGTTGGCCACTCCCCATCATCTCTACCACGTCAGCTTGCCCTCTCCTATTGTTACGGTCTACTAAGGGGGTACACTTTTTCCATCTTCACTATGCTCTCGCCTTTGTTCTTCTTTACTTGTTTCTCTTTAGACTCTATCTCATACTCTATGGAGTTGTATTCATACTGGAGTCCTCCTCCAGATAGTTTCTCCTTTTATGTTCATTTCTTACGTACTCACACGGCGCCCCGCCTCTGCTCTATATTTAGCCTTTTTCTTTCGTTCCGCTTCCATATGGGATTCCTTTGGACTTCTGCCTGCACGGCATTCCTCTTTTAGATCACACTGCCACATTCCACAGTTCCGCATTATCAGGATAGACTATATGGAGCACGGTCGTCCTTCAGACTCCCACCTCCTGAAACGACCAAACCCACCAAAGGGTCTAGTGTTTGAGAACCAAGAGTACTAGGGTGAGCAAGTGCAATGGTAGTTTGGGAAAACTCCAGGAGAACAAGACTGGGATGTCTTGGTCTACTGGTTCTGGTATTTATACTACCTGTACATGCGCACAGACCAAGCTGTGCAAGATAAGAGCTACATACGCTATTGGTTAAGGCTGTACTTATGATAAGAGCTATTAGTGCTATAGGACGATAAGCATACCTGTGCTATGATGTCATAGATAGGGTCACGTGACTAGTCATGTGACATACCATGTGTTTGTCTAGAGCGCATAGCCATGATGATCAATATTGTGGGAGAGTAATGGCCTTCGTGGGAAAGTAAGCAAGTGGAGCATTAGGGTAAGAAGTGTAGTGTGTGTTACGCTTGGTCCGGGTAGGAACGAGCGTAGCCTTTGATTGGTCAAGGGACAAGAGTGTCGAGTCAAAAGTACGACGAGGACTTATAGAACGGAGGGTCAAAGGTCAAAGGGACTGGGCTGAGACCAGTAGTTCAAGGGTTCAAGGGTACCTTGTGGGGGCGTCCACACAAGGGTCAAGGGTACTGGGCTGATACCAGTGGTTCAAGGGTTCAAGGGAGCTGGGCTAAAACCAGCGGAGGATGAGGCAAGAGCAAATAGATTGTACGAAGTACAGGAAGACAAAGGAGCTCAAGCGTGGGGAAACGCTAGAGCGGTATCTACAACTTATATATGTTGGATATACAAGCATTAAGGGCAGGCATAGAAACGGATAGAAATGGATGGAGGAGATGATGACTAAGTAAGTGGAGTCCATCGGGATGCCGGCGGGAAGAACACGTGAAAGGAATGTGTCATCATAAAGAAAGGAAAGATAAGTTCGCGGAGAGGAGACGAGACACGTAGTTGATATAAAACAAAAGGAAAAGAGAGAATCGTAACAGAAGTGGAACAGAAGGAAGAAGCTAAATATAGAGCGGAGGCGGGGCGCCATGTGAGTACGTGAGAAAAGGATATAAAAGGAGAAACTATCTGGAGGACAACTCCAGTATGAATACAACTTCATAGAGTAACAGATAGAGTCTAAAGAGAAACAAGTAAAGCAGCAGAGCTGTCCAAGTGTAGTAAATAAGGAAAAAGTGTACCCCCCTAGTAGACCGTAACAGGTACTAGTTTACTAGTTGATTACATGTGCAGATAGTTCTACTATATGATATGACACTTCCTACCTTCACCTGCCCATAATTTAGCCATGAGTCACTGACTCATGGTGCCACTGGTTCCTGATGGGCCAGTTGCTAGCCAGCTACTAGCTGCTGCCTGGAGACCAGAGTCATGGCTCTAAAGCTGTGGGCATTGCTCCCAGTCCGGCCCATTGCCAGCTTGGCAAACCATTGCTTGGCTACAGCTTGTAGCCAGCTCTGAGCCAAAGCTGTGGCCTCTTGACAGAGCTTGAAGACATCCCCAGAGGTTGATGTACTCAAATCCCTCTGAGTGGTGTTTCGAGTTAGCTTGGGGTTTACTGCAAACCATCTGTGCGAACTGACTCAGGTCGTTGCATATATAACTATCCATGACTGCTTCCATTGTAAGAGTAGTAAGAGATAGGGGTAGATTGGTCATGCACTGTAAGTACAGGGTGATCGGGGTCCGACAGGTTCAAGTCGTCAAGGCGAGTCTGCCTTGCGCCTTTGCAAGTGCGACTCGATGCAACCCTTCG
>JBBPRQ010001016.1:0-10885 GCA_038093095.1 Boletus insuetus | reverse complement strand
TATATGTATGCTATGGGTGAAGGCACACTCGTATTATGTTACCTACAATATTGCCGTGATAACCCTGAAAGAAGGTTATAAGGATTAAGTCAATGAGATGTAGTACTTCCGGTGCTTCCATGCTTTCTGAGAAAGTTCTGGGAGTGGTTCCGGTGTTTCCGAGCTCGGAAGAGTGCGGGAATATTCCGGAAGTGGTTCCGGTGGTTCCGAGTCCGGAAGGCGCGGGAACATTCCGGAAGTGGTTCCGGAATAGGGGTTCCGAGATCGGAAGGCGCAGGAACATTCCGGAAGTGGTTCCGGAATAGGGGTTCCGCGATCGGAACACGGAACTGTCGGAACTGTTGTTATTTGTCAATAGGCCAGCAGTATTCACAACTGACTTTGACTGTTTTCTTTAGACTGTCATAGTATTTTATTGCTTTTGGGCCATCTGTATCTGACGAAGGTAAATTTTCGTGCCCTTGGTTCCAGTTTTGACAGATTTAGTTCCTGATTGAAAATCCAAACAGGGCATCCAAATTCCTGGATAAACAAGATGTCAGGATGTTTCCTGGACCATTTCTTGTGCAGCGTTCCATCTGGTACAGCTTTTGTATAAGCCTGGTTTCAAACATACATGGCATGCATCATCACTTCTGGCCACAACTCATTTGGTAAGTCATGTGTGAAAAACATTGAACATGATAACTCAACAATGGTTTTATTCCAGCATTCTGTGATGCCATTCTGTTCTGGTGTATATGGTGCTGTTGTCTGGATCTCAATACCACAATCCAGGCACCACATCCATAAGTCTTTATTGACATATTCACAGCTGTTGTCAGCTCGTATCACCTTTGGCGAAAATGAATACTGATGCTTGATATACACCAGGTATTGTTTCACCTTGCTAGGTGTCTCATCTTTTGTTTTCATGAAACTAATTGTGCAGTTCCAGGTTGTGTCATCAATAAACAACACATAATACTGGTAACCTTGTGGAGAAGTGATTCTCGCAGGTCCCCAGACATCAGTATGGGTGAGTTTACCTGGTTTTCATTGCAATCATTCACTCTTTTGGGGTAATGGTAAATGACATGTTTTTGCTTTAATGCAGGCATCACATTCGAAATCCTGTGGGCTATCTCGCAACGAGAAACCATTGACAAGATTCTTGCCATGTAACTTATGCGTAGCGCTCAACTGCTATCTTGCGTTGCATTTCATGCTCGCACTTACATAATCATGTTAGTATGATCGGACCATGAGGCGACAGGCTCCTTCATTGAACGTCGTTTCGTAATACCGTCAAATAGGTTGCTGTGTATTCACCAGTGGAAAGGTGAGCAGTGAACACTCTATGGTATGATGATCAAATTGAGTAGCCTAGTCCTATGCATCATAGGCACTGTGGACGTCCCATCCCGGCGCTACAGGAGGCCGCCAGGTCATTCAACCGTTTATGATGTAGCACGCACATTGTCCGTACTCTCCGAATAAAGAAATCCTCGTCTATCAAACAAGAACGGGCCTATGTATGCATAAATACCCTCGCGTATTTATTGACCGCGTGGGCGCGTGGACTAAATCACCAGATCAGTCATGAACAACGCGGACACACCATTCGGACCCAGACGTTGATCCTCAAGAATCAAGTGGATTGCAAGGCATGAGAACGGAAAATTTTCGACATCACAATGCACTAAGGGAAGCCGATATCGTCGACCCAGCCAAGACCTGAGACCATACGATCTCCAGAGTCGTCGTCCATGGCACCCCAAGACGCTTCTTCCTTGCCTTTGACGGCCTGAAAGCAATAGATCAATATCGTAGTGTATGGATAACGGCCAGCAAAACCGTGCATAAGTAACCCGAGAGCTCGGAACCGATGCATCGCAACGGGATAACCCACCTTGGTTAGATATTCCTTGCTTCTCGCCATCTCCCTTTCCAGACAAGCCAATAATGTAGCTTGTTCCTGAGCCCGCGCAAGGACTCTATCCACCTCCTCTTTCTTGAATATGACAGGTGGATCAAAGAAAGATACCGTTCCGTCCGCGGACAGTTGTGCGGATATCTCCGAGGATGCGATCTGTGCCGTGTTATTTTTTGAACAAGGCCGCTGGGGGTGTTTATATATAAAAGAACGCCCACCATATCGAGAATCAAACCTCGGACTTCCTCTACGCTCTCGATTCCAACCGCATGCGCAATCTCAGACAAGTGGAGCGTGAGATACGTCGACGTTAGTTTCTTGATCGACCATCGTGGCGCGCGTTCCAGTGCTTGAAGAACCAAACCCATTGTCTTCTCCTGTCTCGTGCGGAATCAGTATCCAATTCCACTCGAGTCGACGACATTGTATACGAACAGTAGTGAAGACCTGTTCCCCTTCCATGATGGAACGTAGTTCAGTCCTGCGGTCCGGGTAAGCGTTCACAAACGCCGAATATGGGGTGCCTTTGAGAAGTCGAGGCAACACTGGATGAATGTACTTTGGCGGTGGCGTCGTCTATCGCAAAACGTCAGCGGGTGTGCACTGCCGTCAAGTGGCAGAGTATATACCTTGCCCTCATGGATCAGCTGTACGAGAACCAACTTCTTGAGCGCTTCCATCTGAATTGCTGCGCTAGCCGAGCCTGGACTGCATGCACATATCTCGAAGAACTCCTGCGCTGCAGCCCAGCGTTTGAGGGCAGCGTATACCATACCCCCTGCATAATGATACACCAAGTTGTCGTTGTAACTCAAGTCCGAAATTGAAGTATCTATTATTGTAATTGGATATGCAAGAACGGGAAGGGCCGCTGCGAAATGTCGGGTCGACACGCATGTCTGCCCAAGTCTCGTGTTGGGTGACAGTGTAAAGATAGACAAACGATGCGCTTACCTTGAGGAGAATTGGGTGAATGGTTGTCAAATGCGACATAGACGGCGCATATCTGGTCAATAGATGAAGCAGGGGTTGAATAGCGAGCGCAACCTGTTCACTTCGATATCAGAACCACGTTCTCCTTCCAGATCGAACACTGCTCACATTCCCCGCTGCCTCCGCAAGTAGCGGTATTCCAACCGCAAGAAGCGTGACTGGAGCGAAAATGAGACATGACGCCACTCGACAAAAAAAAACACGTTTTCACCTTTCTCAGGTGTACACCGTGCTTGCTCTGACACGAACGTTTGGCAAAACTCGGCGACATATTCGAACGGGAGATTCGGTGCACCAGTCGTATGCAAACGCGCGGCACTGCCATGAACAGTGACCGAGTCATCAAGCAAGGCAAGTTCAACACGAAGAACGCGACTCACAGGATATGCAATATGCCAAGGGTGTTCGCTTGGATATCCAACACACTTAGCGGGTCTTGTCCATCGGGTAACAAACTCGCGAGCACCACGTCCCGCACCTCCTTTGGCGCAAACGTCTTCAGTTGTTGGTTCAATTGCCATGGAGAGACGGCGGTCGTGATCGCTGTGACAACGTTGACAAGCGAGACACTGGCAGTGCTCTCGGGTGCGCTGGTGGGTGACGTAGGCACTTGTGTCTGTGTATGTGTATGTGCGAGTGTCTGTGTCTGCGGTGACGCTTGTGATTGCACTGGAGAAGGTTGTTGCTGTACTTCGGGTTCGGGTTGGGGTGTGGACTGTTGGGGTGGTGTTGGAAGATTCGGTTGACTCATGACGCTAGTTTTGAGACTTGGCCTGCGGAGACAGTCAACCGTCGACGCACGATTCGAGGATCAATCAATCACTGTGAGCGAGATCAATGCTGATGTCGTTCTTTATTTTATTAGACACGACTCACGGTGGTGAAAAGTTGATCGCGAGGGGTGTGCGATGTCCCTATGCGCGATCAGATACGAAAACTCGTGCGCAACAGCTGGTCAAAAGCTTGGGATTTACACCAAATTTTGGGTCGATCTTGACGGAAGAGAACTAGGGGGCAAGAGTACAGTAGGATTACATAAGCGACGTTAGATGGTGGCGCTGTTGGCACTGTCGTCTATACTGTGTCCTGAGTTATGTACTAGCTTTCTCTCCTCACCTCCTCACCACTCGTCGTCATAGATCAGCTGCATCGCTCATTAGCATCAGCCCAAGAGCCGCTAGCACCTCTTCGTCTTATTTTGCCATCGCCTCCTTGAGTGGCCCTCCATAATGAGCGATTTGCCAATAGCGATTCACCTCTTTAGTACTGTAAAGCACATACGTCTAAACCATGCCCATGTACACACAAAGAAAAAGAGTAGCATACTATTTTGGTAGTCCATCGACCTTGGAGAGGATCGTCAGTATAGGGATGTTCACAGGAAAGCACACAACAAACCTGCTTGCCACCATACATAGCTGCAGCCTCGTTCAGCCAACCAATCAAATAGGCAATACTCGCTACGGCATGACTGGAAGCTCAAATAATGCCAGGACGAAACGAGGAAGAGACGACGTGCCTAAGCTCCGTTCCGGACCCAAGAATAAGACGTGCTTTCCGTATCCCCCGCGCTCTTCCACAGTCTTGTCGTACCGTTCCCGCATCGTTTGACTGCTTGGAAGTTTTGCCATGTTCGACCAAACTTTTGCCAGTGCGAGCGTTGAGTATTCTGGCAAGGCAAACGACTGCGTGCCCAATGTCACTGCGCCCTGAATGAACACAAGTCATGAGGAACACAAAACTGACTACGAACTTCCAATGAATGCGAGCGTGGGATCCTGGATATAAAATATGTCGAGATACAAGTCACGGACATACGATCCACCCAACGGAAGGAAAGGAGACACTGATTTGGCAGAGCCTTCGTGGGGCAGATATGTAGCACCATCGTAGTACTGTGACAGGAATGGGAACGAGTAGCGGAAGCCAGTGGCAAATATCACGCTATCAATCCCTGTTAAGATCTAACACATGTTGTCAATGGTTGAAACGACTCGGAAGCGACGTGAAACGCACGGTGCCGTTCTTGAGTTCGACAAGGCCAGACTGAATGGGAGACCCTTCAGCAATCGGTAAGAACTGTTTGATTTCCCCGACAAGAGTCGTATTTTTGGGTATCCGGCGCATGTAGTTTTCCAGCCTATAGTGCAGCCTGCCATCTATAGCAGTGTCAGGTATTATGGACAATTTTCAAACACCAGCTTGGCGCATACCGGTGTCAGGCTTGAATGCGAGGAAATGTTAGGTAGTGGCAAGATGTTTATAGTGTGTTACACCCCACCCGGAATGATTGATAGACCTTTCCAGCGTGACGATTTAAATCCCTAGATATCTCTGACCCACTCACCTGGATTGTCTATCAGTACGAGATGAAAACGATTTCAGACAATGACTTACGGATGCACCAACGATGAGCACTGTCTGGTTTGCATATGCCTCTGGTCGCCGATACTGCCTTGCGTGACGTAAAAGACCAGGAAACCTCTGTACCCATTCCTCCAGACCAGGAATGGACGGCATCGACGGTGCATTGTACTTGCCCACGGTAACTGTGACGGCGTCGAAATCCTGCATACGACCACGCATAAGATGGAACATTCGACCAAGGGATAACAAGACAGAATGGTATATATACCTCAGTCCACCAAGTCGCACGGTACGTGTGACTCCCGATCCGCTCGAGAGACTTGAGCCAGAGTCTCCAACCTTGTTCTTTTCCGGTTTGGCTGAATCGCTTCTCGATTCGCTCTACGCGGGTGTTGTAAGCAGTTGCGGGGTTTTCGTCATTGCTGTTAATGTTGAGATAGGATGCATAAGAGCGCACGTAGTCACGAAGTTGATAATGTGAGAGTTCTGGATGTCCATAATGAGTGGCTGGTTCGAACAAAGAAAGGATGGAAACACCGTACCCCACTGTGTACCCGCAGGCCAAGGCCATTGAGGGAACTGATCCAGGACGATGGTGATTAGAACCTAGAAATCAGGAATAGCGACGAGATGCGCTCTACCTACCTGTTGCACAGGCTACACGAATCCCAGCAAGACGAATGCAAAGATGAAAACGCCACGTTCACGACGTGACACGTTTGAAATACGCAATGCAACGTACCGAGGGCGCATTCGACCTCAACGACTCCCAGACTGGTTTCGGGCCTCTATGATCCCTCCAAATCTCGCCATGTTCGTCCTCAAACACCTCCGAATACGGAAGATCGACGTCTGCTGGAGGAAGAGAGGGAAGAAAGTCTGCAATCACGGGTGGGGCGTTGGGCACAGGTGCATCGGGCGGAACCTCCTCCGTATAGTGCCAGTTACCACCCGGGACGCTGTCCCGCTCGAAGATGCGGACGTCGAAACCGGCATCAGTTAATTCGCGGTATGCGATCAGGCCACTACAGGGCATACATAAGTTGCGCGAAGAACGACTGGGGGACACAGGAGATACCTCGATCCGGCACCGATGATGGCGACCCTTTGAATGGGCCAATCGAACTTATATGCGTCAGTCTCCGGTACGGAGAGCGGTTGTTGAATGCTAGCTGCCGAAACGCTCGCAAGCAGAAGGAGCCCAATAATTGGTTGCATGGTCAGATGCTCAGTGATGATAACATGGATTAAGTACATCAAGCTCTTATGTGGTTTCGTCTGTGAAGAACAGAGAGTCCAGGGCATTCGGAGTTTGAATCATAAAGTCTCGCCGTTTTAGCTCCGTCATGTCGGAGGTAATCCTCCGTAGGGCACTGAGAATGGAGTGGTGCTGCAAGGAAACGAGCAAATGTCGAAAGGCAGATGTTTATAGAATGATATACAAGTAGGCTGCAATCTGGCTGTGTTGGACATATTGACTGTTTACAATTTCTTTCTGTTTGCGAGTCTATGCGTTGAGAAACCACTGATACGAGAAATAAGCCGCGTCGTGGTACGGCCGTACGCGTCTGAACGCGTTCACTCTTTCCTGTACTTTTGGTAGTACTGAATAAGGCCGGTGGTCTATAACATGCTGAATCAGCATCCCCTTGGTCGCTATTCGTCATGATGCTCACCGAACTATCATGCCCAGTGACATCCGAAGGTTTGTCAAGTTGCGACAAGATATTCTTTGCGAGCACCTTGCCGAGTTCGACACCCATTTGGTCTGTTTCACACAGTTAGCACGAGTAGCGAAAGTACGTCCAACGTACCAAAGGAGTTGATGCCCCAGATAACGCCCTGGGTGAAGATCTTGTGCTCGTACAAAGCAATCAGAGCACCAAGCATCCTAGGGGTCAAGAGTGGGAATAAGATGCTGTTGCTCGGACGGTTCCCCTCAAACACCTTGCTCTTCACTAGTGCCTCGCTCGCACCACTCCCGAGTTCCTTGCGGACTTGCTCCTCTGCCTTTCCGAATGCTAGTGCTTCTGGCTGCGCAAAGAAATTGGAGAGTAGAATACGGTGGTGCTTCGAGTTTGCGATGGGGTTGTGCGAGGTGGCTGGGGCAATGAAATCGGCAGGGATCAGCTTCGTTCCCTGGTGGACGAGTTGGTAGAATGAGTGTTGGCCATTGGTACCAGCGGCACCCCAAATGATCGGCTATGCAGCAAATACGTCAGTGGGGTAGCTAAATGACGTGTCGTCGGACCTACGCCAGTCTGATAGTTAACACGTTGGCCACCTTTGGTGACGAATTTTCCGTTAGACTCCATATCTCCCTGCTGGAAGTAGTCTGCGAATTTGTGGAGGTATTGATCATACGGCAGAAGCGCGTGCGTCTGAGCCCCATAAAAGTCGTTGTACCAGATGCCGATAACAGCGAGTAAGACCGGGAGGTTATTCTCCAAGGGAGTCTCCTTGAAGTGCTTGTCCATACCATGAGCACCCTTCAAGAGGGACTCGAAGTTGTTGTAGCCGATATATAGGGTAATGGAGAGTCCAATCGCACTCCACAAGCTGTAACGACCACCGACCCAGTCCCAGAACTGGAACATGTTTGCGGTATCGATACCGAAAGCTTGAACGGCGCTCTTGTTCGTAGAAAGAGCCACAAAGTGCTTGGCGACGTGAGCCTTGTCTTTGGAAAAGGACAAGAACCAGTCCCTCGCGGATTCGGCGTTCGTGATAGTCTCTTGGGTGGTGAACGTTTTGCTAGCGATGATGAACAGAGTACGTTCTGGGTCACAGACTCTGGTGGTCTCGGCAATGTGTGTTCCGTCAATGTTGGAGACAAAGTGGACGGTGAGGTCCCGTTTCGCATAAGGCTTGAGAGCCTCGGTCACCATGACAGGCCCCAGATCGGAACCACCGATACCGATATTGACGATAGTGTTGATGGTTTTCCCAGTATATCCTTTCCAGGAACCGCTTCGAACAGCCTCGGAAAACTCCTTGATGTGAGCGAGCACGCCCACAACTTCCTCGACGCCGCTCTCCTGGATCTGGAAGTCATCAAAGTTACGCAGGGCAACATGTAGGACAGCACGGTCCTCGGAGGTGTTGATATGTTCTCCTGCAAACATCTTGTCGCGGTACGTCTCGACCTGAGCCTCCTGCGCGAGAGATAGGAGTGTGTCTAGGATTGGCTGCGTGATCAGGTTTTTGGAGTAGTCGAGAAGGAAGGTAGTGGCGGGATCAGTGGCGTCTACATATTCTTTCGAGAATTTCGAGAAGCGATTTGGATCCTGGGCGAAGAGGTCGGACAGGATAAGCCTGGTGTTTTCGGTGTCGTAGGTTCGCTGGAGCTTCTGCCAGGTGGCATACTCTGGTCGGCACCGTTGAGCAGGTACAACCCAATGATACTACCAACTTACCAGTAGCAAGCTTTCCACTCATGTATTCCTGTGGGGGTGACGATGCGGACGAATGTCGAGGGGCATATTATGCTACCAGCGCTCGCTTTATACATCCCAGTCCCGGCCATAGGTCGTGGGAACCTTGATTAACGGACTTCCTTCCCGAAGACCAAGTGGGACGTCTCCCATCAATTTGCTCACAGACTGCGCAGGATGAGAGAAAACACTGGACCATCTCGGCGAAGGGTCGTGGCCATGTTGCCATGAGCCGGCGCGCGGACGCGTGTGCTAGCTTACATGATTGGCAATCCGTTCTCTTTGTTGGAGTACGTCCATCGTCCATTAGTATCAATACGAGCAAACACTAGCTCGGCCTCGTGATTATACATCTGAGTCAATTTGCAATCATAGACACCATATATACAGTTGACCTAGAGCTGGGGGCAAATAATAATTCCTTAGTCCTGCACCCTCACAAAGGGCTCATCTTGTCTGACTTAAGGTCTTTGTCTCACGCATCATCATCCTGCTCTGATAGGTTATGAGCCCCGCGCTCTGACCTAACAGACGAGAACTCTTATCTACTACCATGGATATACAATCACAAGCACTGGCACCAGCACCCACTGCGGCCGCTCAGCTGGCACAGCCACAATTCAGATTCGGCTCCATTCCTCACATCATGCTACTGCCCATTAGCTCTTCTTCTCCGACATCAATCCCTCCTAACACCATCCCTGGCTTGTCATTTGTCCCAGCGACATCCGCCACCTCATCTGCAGCTGTTGTTGCTACCCCCACAGCCACTCCAACTGCTGCATCCTTGCCATCCACTTCCATCATGAAAGTCGAGAAGCTCGACGATGAAAACTGGATTACCTGGAAGACTTGTATGGCCGTCATCCTCGAAAACAAAAATGCTTATGGCATAACAACCGGGGACGTTCCTCAACCCCCGGGTGCTGATACTGACCCCACTGTCATTCAGTGGAAGCGACACGATCTTGCCACATGCAAACAGATCCTCGTTTCCGCTAAGAACCAACAGGTTGTTCACATCGTCAATTGTACAACCACTGTGCAAATGTGGTGTGTACTCTGTAGTGTCCATGAACTGAAGCATATATACACTGGTCAGTACACTACCAGCATGCTCTATAAAATCCTTGCTACTGAAGAAACTAACATCCCTGATCATCTTGACGAGCTCACTTTATTCCGTCACAAGCTCACACTCCACCAGAAGCCAGTAGCTAATGAGGACTTCAAAAACACTCTTATTGAATCTTTACCCACTTCATGGGGCCCATTCGCTGCCTCCTTTATGGTGCACAACTGTCTCAATACGATGACTGTCCAAGATCTCAAATCGATGCTGTCGGAAGAGTATGAGTGGTGGAAGCGACAGGAGAAGTTGACCGACACCACTTATCATGCAACATCCACAACTCGCACTCAAAAGCGCCCTTGCAGTATCTGCAAGCACACCAACCATGTCACTGCAAAGTGTCATTTCAAAGGGAAGCCCCTCGTTATGTGCAACATCTGTGGAAAGATTGGGCATGAGGGGGAGAAGTGTTGGAAGAACCCTGCCAATAAAGGTAAAGGCTGCATTCATCAGCAATATCATCATGGCCTTATTCGCACTTGGTGCCCTTGGCCATTAAGAAAAAGTGCCGAAAGTGATAAAATTAGCGAAAGTGTACTAAGATGTGTTTGCTCAAGTGGATCAATTGAAAAAAGTAGACAAAGTAGTATAAGTACAATAGTTGCTACATAGGATTTAAAAAAATACAATGCTAAGTGTCCATCATAGTGTGTGACCTGTGATCCTGCAGGAATTCCAGTCATGCGAGTCATCCTATAATGTGGAGAGGTTTGAGTCTGGACGAGGTCAAGTTCCCGTTTGTGTTCACACAACAAAGTGGCAGCAACAGCAGTGGCGAAGTGGGGAGGAAGAAAGGTGAGGGCAAGGGCAACACTCACATGTGAACATGAACAGGAATGCTGACAATGCATTCCTGTTTGTGTTCGCATGCGAGAGTCAGTGCGTGCAATGAGTGTGTTGCCATTTCGGTCATGGTCATTAACAAAATCTGAGAGAGGGCAGGAGTTGCCCGATACTCAGCCGCTGCCTAAGATGGGCGGAAACGACTATATTCACCTGAGAGAGGGCAGGAGTTGCCCGATACTATAGTACATTAGTTAGGAA
>JBBPRQ010001015.1:0-10898 GCA_038093095.1 Boletus insuetus | reverse complement strand
AATGACAAGGTACAAGAGGAGGCGGGATATGGGGACAGCGATTATGATGAAAAGTGAAACGCCACGGGGAATGGGAACTGGGTTCGAGTGGCAGGTTCAGAAAAAAGAACTCAGAATACTCAGGGGGTTGTCCGCTTCATGATGACATAAGCATAAGATCTCAGCTGATCCGATTTGGATCCGATGGGGAAGACGTACAGCCACCCACTGTGGCTGAGATCTGAGATTTGGCAAGATAAATCGGGGTAACTCACTACCTACATACACGATGGCACTTCGGATCGTCGGATAACAACTGTCCGACCGTCCTTTCCAGACAGTATATGATGCCTCGAATATGGAGGGAGGCGTTCATCCAGGTTGACCCTCTACTGCCAGACTTGCACGTACCGGTACCTGCGGTGCTGCCTCTTCCCTTATACCTGACGACGAGCGGAGCAAATTATGTCTCTCACTACCCCCATCATGTCCCGGTTGTTCATCGCAAGCCATTTGCAATCACAGCATGTCTCGAATGCTACACACCCTATGAATGACTTGTGGCAGAACCGCTTACAATTTTACTCTGGCTCAAGGCTTCCTCAACCTTGCCTCAATTCTAGTCAGGATGGAAGCACGTGGGTAATAGATGTTGTGTCCTACTTGTCGCTAACCCACAGCGTAGCTTTGGTTGTACTTCAAACCAATACACAAAGTGGTTTACCAACATTTTTATTGACACAACCGATCGCTGATACCTCCAAACAGAGGATCCTGGAGTCTATTGGACACAAGTAGATGGTCACTGGCACTGTTACCGAGCATCGCTTCTACACACGTGACATCTAGAACCCAATTTCCAGTAACGTTCATGCAGGAGCCACATGTCTCCCCAGAGTGTATGCTATTTCCGTATCCATGCCAATTTAAGTTAATGACCATTGATTGGGTTGACAGGGCCACTTGCGACTGAAGGCACACTGGCATGTGGGAAAACGCCTGGGCCACTGGTCATACCAAATTCAGAGGTATTACCAGACTTGACTTCGGGTGACCCGGCCTTCCGTTCAGTGAGACACCATCATGCAAGCCTTGGTACTGATGTCAACATCCTTGATTTCTACCCTCCATCCTCTTTCACGCCTCAGCCCGACCACCCAGCATTTACTACAAGCAACATCCTGCCATCCTCATCATCAAGTTCTACTCAACAAGTTACAAGCGTCGTCCATGATGAGTGGCAACCCCCAGTCATGATTTATCATGCCCCAGAGAAGAAAGCTCCAGGTCGTCGACGTTGCCAACATGCTTCTGCCATCAACATTGAAGGGCTGTGGATCGATTGTGATGATCTCTACAGCAGCGCCGGTCAGGGAAGTGGCATGATCAGCATCCATGAATGTCAATGGGCCAAGTCCACTGACTCCTCAGGCTGCAGGATGTGGATCATGGGCTCCAGATCCCATGTCGGTGCACACATCCACAACTGGCACAGACGGAGGCACGCAGACAGCAAAGTCAAGTGTCTGTGGGACGAATGCACTACCGCTCAAGCTATGCTCAAAGACTTGATTAGCCGCCACATCGTGACTGTTCACCTTGGGGAGGGATACCATTGCCTGGGCTGTCACCAGGAGCTTCCACGAAAGGACGTGTATGATAAACATGTGGAGAGTGGCGATGTGTGTAGGAGCACGGGTGCTGCGATTGTATATGGCACAGAGCATAGGGAGATTGACACACGCTGGGCATTGCAACGAGGATTCGGAAGGGAAGCAGTTCGTTATGCAGACCACTAGAGTTCTGGGCATGGTGCAGCAATAATATGATCCTCTGGTTTCTCTGCCTTCTTTCTGTATAGTAGTCACAATTGGTTTGGTTGTCTTTGTCTTACGATGAGAAATGTAGTGATTAACCCCCATTGTACATGTCATGAATACACCAAATACAATGCTAGCTACATAGTTTACCACTCGCATGTAATGTCTGACATAGGGCCACGCCTCACCGGACAATAAACACGGATTAAAAAAAAAAAAAAAAAGTGAATACACCAACACAGTTAGCGTTCCTTAATCCACAAGATCTAGGCTTCGTCATGGTATCAAGTTGCCCAGTTCAACGCAAACAGTAGAATATTGTGATATACACTTCTAAGGTTGAACTGTACCATATGCCACAATCTCCCCACCCACTTCAACCCATATCTGCACTTGTAAACAGTCCATTGGAGTTGTGGAGAAATATGGAACACACTGTAGCATTTGCATTACAACAAATATGTATGCTGATGGGTATAGTTCAAGTCGCTACACTCACGCCTCCAAGTAGCGAGAATTCGCAGATTTGAATCTCGACGATTGGACACAAAGGTCCGAAGTGATCGATTGTAGTGCAATAAGCGCTGCGGATGTGTATCTTGGATAGGTGCGCCCGAAACAGAAGGTGTGATACCTGAAAGTCGGTGGAAGTCATGCAAGTGCAGAGATGCATGAAACGAAGCCGAGCCTGGCAGAGAGTTTACTCGGAAAACCATCTGTTTCTCTTGAAACCACTGAGGTCAGGGTACCAGCGCGACCAGGATGAGCTTGACGCAATTGACCATTAATGCTCCGATGGTCTTTGGACATGCCTGGGGCGAGGAGAACTCACAACTACCAAAGTCTCAATGTGAAGATTGCTGAGCGGAGAGGCAGAAAGACGGGTAGCAATGATGATGGCTCGTAGTACACGCACATTAGTGCCATTCAAGCTCCCAATACATAGCCATGTTCTTCGTCTGGAAGCAATCTCAGGACCGCAGCATACAGCAAGTGGCGTGAGACTGGCACCTCACTGGCTAGGACTGCCAACGTCCCATGCGAAGCAGACCTATGACCCTATCCTAATAGTCCTTGTGTATCACGCGTGTGCTTCAATTGCGTACAAGAAGCATCTTTTCTTTGATTATCCGGCCACAATCACTTGCTGTGAGGTCTATAAACAAAGATAACGAGAGCACAGGATGGCAGGGCCAATCACAACACGCACGTTCGACGACCACATGATCTCTTGAGCGGCGGATGTGGCAGATGCCTGCCATCGCCTGCCAAAATGGCACCATTCCTTGAGAAAATTTGAGTGGAATAAGTGTGTATTGTGGGTTGTTGATGCCCACAGTCCAAAGGATAATGTGATGAAACCATTGAATGACCCAGGGGTATACCTATTATCTTGGGGGGGCTGCGGGGGGGTGTTCCAAGCCGACGAGCAAATCAATGTCTTCCGGTAAATTGACAATGTCCGTACCGACATGGAGGTTGCATGTCGGTAATTTGACAAACTCCAGACTGGCGTTCGTACAGCTTGGTAAGTCTATATGAAATCAAGCTCGAATATCAGTTGGTTTACAGTTGCAGGCAATTTGCCAAGGCACAATTCTCGAATGCGACATCTCTACTGAGTATCGCCAACCAACAAAAATCTCGAAGTGTGAGTCACACTATATATAAAGGCTTGGTATACCACCCACCGAAGCAATTTCCATCATACTATTCCTATTTCCGACGCATGCCATTCAGTGGGTAAGGGGCAGTCATGTTTTGGCCGATATCGCAGTAGGAGACACTGGGAAGCACAAAGGTGAGTATGTCATTAAATAACTCTGCCCTTTGAAACATGGATGAAGCAGGACTTCACACCATTGTGGCCCAACTCTGGCAAGCGAATTCCTGAGGATAGAAGAATAACTAGTTACATTTGTACACACCCAATGACTTCTAATGACATATCTGGCTTGCGAGTTCATTCCGCTAAGAGATTCAGAGTCACAACCCTTCAATGTAATCTCCCAAGCTGGTCACTAGGTCCACCACCAACTGACTTGAACAGTTACTCACGGAATACGTCTGGTTGTCCGTGTAGTTGAGTCTGTTCCATTGAATATTTTGTGCTTACTGTACGATGCACACAGAAGTCTTTAGAGTGGAATGGGCATGAAGGATATTAATGTTGACGGGGCGCAGCTCTCTCGGGGTGTGTTGACATTTCTCCAGTGTACGAGTCACGCTCATATGTTTGAGGGGGGTGTTACGCTTGGTCCAGGTAGGAACGAGTGTAGCCTTTGAGTGGTCAAGGGACAAGAGCGTTGAGTCAAAAGTACGACGAGGACTTATAGAACGGAGGGTTGAAGGTCAAGGGTACCTTGTGGGGGTGTCCACACAAGGACCAAGGGGACTGGGCTGAGACCAGTAGTTCAAGGGTTCAAGGGGGCTGGGCTAGAACCAGCGGAGGGTGAGGCAAGAGTAAATAGATTGTACGTGGTACAAGAAGACAAAGGAGCTCAAGCGTGGGGAAATGCTAGAGCAGTATCTACGACTTTTGGATATACAAGCGTTGAGGGTAGGCATAGAAAAGAATAGAAACGGGTGGAAGAAATAATGACTAAGTAAATGGAGACCGTCGGGACGCCGACGGGAGGAACACATGAGAGGAATGTGTCATCATAAAAGAAAGGAAAGATAAGTCCACGGAGAGAGGACGAGATGCATCGTTGATACAAAGCAAAAAGAAAAGAGAGAATCGTAACAGGGGGTCGATGAAAATGCTTTTTGCCTGTCGGATACCATGTGGAACGCTAGCCTCAGAGCGCTTGTGGCCTGGCCAGAACTTCAAGGTGCCGGATCAAGGCCAACGGTCACAGAGTTTAAAAATCAATTTCCTAACCCTAGTCAATTTCACGATGACGAGTATGATCCTCTCTACACCCCAGTCTCTCAACAAAGAGTGCATAAAAGCATGCATCATCTTTGCCTCCATGACACACCAGCCAATCCCTTCACCTTCACAGACTGACCACCACAGTGCTCAATGTCTGGCGCTCCTGAACCTCGATTCCCGTTTATCCCTTCCCCTCCTATTGACTCAGCTTTCAATGGGACCCTCATGGGTAAGCCCTCTGCTCCGCTGCGCTACATATTGTGACCATCATGAAAGTACCAGAGGGTTATAGAACCTATCTTGACCTTATGCCAACCCCAGCAACGTGAGTGGTCTCTCCGTGTTGCACATGTACCACTACAAGCATTCCTTTACCAGGGAAAACCGTGTTGGACACCCTTTGATCACAGATAACATACCCTCATTCTCTAGCACCCAATACATGGACGAACTATAGTGAGAGGTTTCCATTCAGTTACATTCAATGTTCTAACTGCCTCTTCAGTCATGCTCCTGTTGTGTTTGCCTTGCACGTAGACCAGTAAGTATCTATGAATGCAAACTCTTCATGTGTCTCACGATACTTATAGTATGCGAATGCCAAATAACCACAGATTACAGGACACGTCTGATGTACAGCAGGTTGCAGAAGTGCTGCCCAGCCCATGCTTGCTGACAGCTGTGAGTGGTGATTATACAATGTTGGTTTCTTATTCTGACCTGGGTCAGAATGTTACCAACTGGGATAGTCAAATGGCAGTTGGTCTCCCCAGGTCTTCATGGTTGACTTCACCAGGCCAACGGCCTCTGTTCCCTCACATTGACCAGGGAAATGGTGGGCTTTATCATTTTCTAGACCAGGCGAGCACCCATCCATCCCTTCTGTGTCCTCCAAACATGACGCATTTTCACTACTCGTGCTCTGAGCCATCCTTTTTACATCACTCTTCTCCATACCAATCATTCGGTCCAACTTTACATCACTTCATTCCCAACCTGACATCGATTGGGTCCCTCCAAAAAAGCTCTCGTACCCATCTCGCTCTCTATCATAGACCATGCGTGAACTCTGCTTGTTCACTTCGCCGCAGATGCGCTGCCTGTGCAGTCGAGTATAATGGGTTATGGATCGATGAAGAGGAACTCCTCAATGGGTTGACGGAACTTGAGGGAAAACTCACCGTCCACCAATGCTGCTGGGAGGGGGATCGTTCACCGTGTCTTCTATGGATTACAGCTGACAAGCCACACATCAATGCGCACATCCAGAAGTGGCATGGTGGGAAACCCAGAGACAAATTGCAGGTCGATTGTCGTTGGTCTGCTTGTGGCAAGACAATGTTGAAGGAGTCGCTTGCAAGGCACATCGTAAACATCCACCTCAGGGTGACGTGGGACTGCCAGGGCTGCAGGAAGGAGATCGTTCGGAATGACGTCTACGGGCAGCATGCCATGAAATCAGATATAGAGGCTTGCCGAATGTTGGGTGCGCTGATCACCTACTCTGGTGATGTACAGGAGATTGATGCTCGCGCTGCTCTACAAAGCGGAGGCAGATATCTATATGCTAGTGTAGTATGATTTTAGTTCCAAATTCTTATACGCTGTGATTTCTTCCCGCTGTTTGATGTCAGGTACTACATCATTAATACTACATGCATCCGTTGCTACAAAGTAGTACAGGTGTCTAAGCTACTTACCAATTTCCACTCTACCAAAACCTTATTATCTAATGCCCCAGTGGAAGAATGTGAGAGTGAAACAGACCAGCGTGGGATGCTGTGAGGTCGAAGAATGTCTCCTCGATCTCATCACCCATGTGCCATGCCAAATGTCTAGTTCCAGGGGTAATAAGAATGCAGCATCCAACAGTGCGGCAAGGGCGATATACTTCCACCCATCCATCTCAAACTTCAGATGAACTGTTAATGGCGTCAATTGGGCACTCGCCGCTCAGCAACCTTGGAGCGGTGCTAATGAATGTTCGCTTCCGTAACCCATGCTGTAGGAGAGACTCTCGAAAGCTGAGATGGAAATACGACAATGCGGGAGGATCAGTATTCTTGCATTCAGATGGAACATGCATATCGAGAACGCACGCCACCGAGATCTCGGCAAGCAGTCACAGATCTCAAGATGCTTTTGCAACCAAATATAGATTTCCCTTGCAGTCCATTCCGGTGACTAGCAACGTGATCATGGGCATGCTGGCATGGTCAGGGTATCAGCGCGGTCTCATGATCATGATGAGCCAATGCCACTGCCGGAAGCAACAGATTCACCTTATCTGGGTTGCCCTCCAACATGAAGAGCCGAGTATGGCTTAAGGCTGGTGGGCAGTGCGGCCATGCCACACAAGCATTTAGTAAAAGATGATGTCATTGCCGTGCCCAGGTACCCAATTGGTCATTCTAAACACGAAGGCAGTACATTGCGGCTCTGAGAGACAGATACCTTTTGCTGATAGAGAGATACGACGTAGCTGGAGAGTGTAGGCTGTGCTTCTAGGGAACGGTACCTGGCCCAGAGAAGTTTGATTGATCCGGGAATGGTTACTTGTGTACTAACATGGAATGGTGGCAGTACTACAGCAACAATTACCTCCTTCTGAGAAACACAAAACTGAGCATATAAATGCTTGCGATATCCTCGCACTTATGACACACCAGCTGCAGGTTGTAGGCAGATCCCCTTTCCACATGTTGACTGCTTTCCACTGTGCCCAATGTCTACTGCTTCTCTGAAACGTCGATCCTTGTTCACGTCATCCACTCCCAACAAGGCTTTCAATGAGGATTTCAGACGTGAGCCTTTCTGCTATTTAGCATTACATATCCATATCATGACAGCTACACAAGTGCAAGTGCCACAGAATTATGATTACCGTTTGAATCTGCAGATGTCAACGGGCCCGGCAATTGAGAAGTCCTGTCCTTTTATCTACATCGCCTCCATGTCCTCACAATGTTTCTTTAATCAGAGAGAACAATCAACCGTATTGTCCACTACATTCAATTCCAGAGAACGTTCCTGCTCAATATTCATCATCGTATGATTATGCACATATCGGTGCTTATCCAAGTCCTCCAGGATCCACAGACCGTCTTTCCATCCAACCATTGCCACATCAGAGTGCCATGCATTCTCAAAGTGAAGGCTTTGATTCAGAGTCCCAGGGGAAGATGGAGCATTTTGGACCCACCAAAAAGAAGCGGCGACATCGAGCTCTGAGTTGTAATGGTACGTCTTTTAGACGTCATCTTTGTGTAGATCCTTCCTGATGTGGATTGTCCTTTATATGAAGCCTGCTTTATGGAGTGTAAAAAACGGAAGATCAAATGTGAAAGGTTCAGGTCTATAGTCCTATCGTATTTCTGAAGAGTCAACTGATGTTTTTATCTTTCAGGGCAGAGCTGCGTATCTTGCAGCCTGTGTGTGTCGAGTCTGTTCCATCATTCACCCCTAACATGGCTTTCGGACATGAGCCCTCAAGTTCAACTATCTAGCATTGCTTATTGTGACCATTTGAAAGTGCCATATGACTGTAATTGGAACCTGCAGATGTCAACCCAAGCAACGTGAGTACAATACTACGCATCATCCACCTATGTTGCATCCATGTCCACACCACATTCCTCAATCAGACAGAACTTGAATCCACCATGTCTTCCACAAGGTTCAATTCTGGGGAACACAGCCTCACACTCTGTCATCCAGTATCCCTTCCCCACAGACCAAGTGTAGTGAGGCATCTAGTTCGGTCATATTCACCACTCTGATCCTCTTTCCAGTCACGACCTCCATATGGATTCCGCTTACCTAGCCCAGTAGGTATCAATATGATCTTAATGTCCTACCATAACTCATATATAGCCCCACAGCCTCGGATCCCGGAACCCATCTGACATGGAGCCAGTTGCAGAAACTCTATCCATCCCGTGGCCTCCTGCAGGGGTGAAGGAGATGCACGATAACGATATGATGCCAGCTTCTTATCCTGCCTATGACCTAGGTTAGAGCGTCACTCCAGCCTTTGATCCACCCAGGACTTTGTGGCAGACTTTACCAGACCGGCCTCCGTTTCCCCTCATTGACCAGGAGAGTGGTGCTCTTCACGGATTTCTCGGTCAATTGAGCGCCCCCCTAACCTATGCATGTACTCCGCACACTTCGTATTCTCACTACTTAGGCTTGGAACCATCTATTCTGCCTCCTCCTTCATACCAATCATTCGGTTCAGCCTCATGTCACTTTGGTCCCCACCTGACAATGACATCAGCCGGGTGCCTGGAAACAGATCCTCACCCCAATTCCGCTTTCTATTGTGTACTGTGCTGTAAATCTTCTGGTTCATCTCACTCCAAACGCACTGCTCGTGTGATCAAGTATGATGGGATATGGATTGATGAAGAAGAACTCCTCAGAGGTCTGACGGAACCCGATGGGAAGATCACTGTCCACCAATGTCACTGGGAGGAAGATCATTTACTGTGTCATCTATGGATTACTGGTGACAAGTCGAACATTAATGGGCACATCCAAAAGTGGCATGGGGGAGAGCCTGGAGGAGACAAGCTCCAAGTTAATTGTTGTTGGTCAGCTTGTGGCAAGACTATGTTGAAAGAGTCGATTGCAAGACACATCGTAACAGTCCACCTCAAGGAGATGTGGGAGTGCCAGGGCTGCGGGAAAGAGATTGTCCGGAACGATGCCTACAGGTGACATGTCATGGAGTCTGACTTCAACGCTTGCCGAAACTTGGGTGTGCTGATCACCTACTCTGGTGATGCACGGAAGATCGATGCTTGCGCCGCTTTGCAAGGTGGAGGGAGATTACTATATGCTTGTCCTTGATTTTAACCTTTTTTATGTGCTGTGATTCATCCGGGCCCGCTTTTCATGATGTATACTAGATTCACATCCTCGATCCATGACTACAAAGCAGCGAATAGGTGTTCAATCCCAACTCTACCCGTTGACCGAGACCTGGGAGTGAAACAGACCAGTGCTTCTCACAGTTGAATATAGAATCAGGGTGCTTGATGTATTGCCAGGATCAAGAGATAGTCACGTCGTACAGCGTGTCCCGACTCCCCATAGAGTGCGTGGTAATGTTTTCGGTAATCTCCAGATAGGTTCATTCGCAAAAATTTTGTGAGTTCATATGCTCACTGATGTGAAGTATTCTTACAGCTGGTGGCAGGCAAAACGCAATCCAATCATCATTCGGTCCAAATGGCATTGAAACCTTACCGCGAAGCACTATAAAGGGTCGTCCATCACTGCATCCCCATCATGCTGCCTATGCTTCTGATGGCATGTCACCAGTCTGGAGGGCAATCATGCCATGGCCCGGATAGCCGCGGAATGCCAGTAGTATGATGTGATGAATCGGGAAACATACAGTTGCAGGAGGGAACTTCTGGTGACACAAAGGTGAGTAGTATATGTAAGCCCCATTGGCATACAGTCACATGCACCACCATATATTACCATTCGATCCTCATAGAGATAGGTAGAGATCCTTGTACCTGTACTTCATAGTTGTCCGTATAGAGCATGGTCCAGTTCTGTTGCCCACTTGTCTCAGTGTTTCCCACCGTTGGCCACAGTGGGCTTCCACTTTTTTTTGAACTTCAACCACTCCCCTTGTTTATCTCATCGCACTGTCAAGTTGAATCTCGTCCCCCATCCTGGATTCGAACACGCCCATCTCGCCACGCCAGCTACGGTCAACTTCACAAGTCTCTATGCATCTCCACAGTCTCCCATACCCTTTCGTGGACTCTCGTCAATGCACGTGCTCCCACCGCATGCCTCACGAGCCCCCTCCACATATTGGTAAATTGTCTGTCATGACACAGCCTGTCGAGGATGCTGTTCCCGGTTCCTCTTCCTGTTACGATTCTCTCTTTTCCTTTTGTTTTGTATCTTTGACACGTCTCGTCTTCTCTCCGCAGACTTATCTTTTCTTTCTTCTATGATGACACATCCCTCTCACGTGTTCCTCCCGTCGGCGTCCCGACGGTCTCCATTTACTTAGTCATCATTTCTTCCACCCATTTCTACTCGTTTCTATGCCTGCCCTTAACGCTTGTATATCCAACATATATAAGTCGTAGATACCGCTCTAGCGTTTCCCCACGCTTGAGCTCCTTTGTCTTCTTGTACCATGTACAATCTATTTGCTCTTGCCTCACCCTCCGCTGGTTCCAGCCCAA